>JAHWFP010160250.1:0-48625 GCA_023313725.1 Lithobius niger | reverse complement strand
GTGATCAGTGGTGTACCTCAGGGATCGGTTCTTGGTCCTCTCCTCTTCGTCCTTTTCTTGGATGACTTGAGCCTGGATTTCAATAGTGTAAATTGGGCAAAGTTTGCTGACGACTTAAAGTTGCATAAAGCAACCATCTGCCGAGCTGACACCGACCTTCTGCAAATCGGTATAAACGAAGTAGATAATTGGGCGACAACATGGCAACTCCCACTGGCGACTGGTAAAAGCTACCGATTCCATATTGGGACAGGACCAAATCTAATTGATTACTGTATAAACGATAATGTTTTAGCAAATGTCAGCTGTACCAGAGACTTGGGGGTATGGTTTAACTTCGATTTGAAACCTTCCTTGCACTGCTGGGGGGGGGGGGGAATTGAGGCTTAATGGCGCGTCGACAGCTTGGTCATTAGCGCCAACCTCAGTCACAGTGCAGTGGTCCGGGTTGCCACTGCACCACACATTACAGAGATATTATTCAAACCCCTAATCTAAATCTTGTCATACATCTGTACCTCCTGCAAAAATTGAAAAACACCGGACAGGAGGACAGACTTATCGCCCAATTGACGCGCAATGTCATGCGGAAGATGGAACCGACGACGAACACCATCAAGATGGCGACAATCAACAAGTAAGTGCCGGACCGTAAGTGGCCGTCGACACCAATAACATTCAGGAGGGTCAACCCTCCGCAAAAGGAAACAGTGAGTAAGTCTGGTGTGACCAATTCGCAAACGGGCCAACACAACCTCCTCACGGCGACTGCGGCGACACGCCGAGTGCCACTCCTCGACAGTGCCTTTAATGGCCCGTAACTTATTGCCGTCCTGTCTGTCCCACGAGGTTTGCCAAAAAGCGTGTAACCTCAGACGCAGAGTTGGAAAGGCATCTGAGGGAACAAGCCTGAGATCCCTACCGAGAGGGCCAGAAAGGGCCCCTTTCGCAGCAGAATCAGCTTGTTCATTCCCTGCTATCCCAACATGGCCCGGGATCCAGCAGAAAAGCACGGTTTTCCGCCGGCCAGGCAAGCGGGAAAGCAAAGCTTTTGCACTGCTGCAATATCGCTTCAAATGCTAACCGACGCTCAGCAGTGGTTAGACGCTGCTTCACATCTGGTGACACTAGGGTCAAAGTTTTGGCCTTCAAGGTTTATGTTCGACCCATGCTCGAGTACGCGAGTCAGGTCTGGTCGCCTAACCTGCTGAAGGATGTCGATAAAATCGAGTCTGTTCAGCGGCGGTTTACAAAAACACTGCCGGGTTTGCGAAATTTACCCTATCATCTTCGATTGAAAACTCTCAATTTAGACTCACTCGAACTGAGACGCCTTAAGGCAGACTTAATTTTAACTTATAAAATTCTACATCATTTACTTCCATTTGACCTGCCTCTATTTGATTTACAAACATTTACAAAAACGCGTGGCACCAGCCTAAAACTCGTCCTGCCTAGGTTCAAGTTGAATTGTCGGAAGTTTTTTTTCTCCTGCCGTGTGGTTCCGGTTTGGAATTCTCTCACCGAAGACCTTGTCTCCGCGCCTTCTGTCTCCCATTTTAGGAGGCTTTTGGGGGGCGTAAACCTACGAAGGTTTCTTTTGAGACCAGAACATTATTTTGATAAGGAGTGTGATTCATCATGAAACTTAATTTTGATTTTGACTACCATACAAATTGCCAATTGCTTTTGCTGTTAACATTTTTGCAGTGACATCTTCTTTTGCTTTCTTTTTAGGTGCACTGTTAGTGGCCAGCATGTCTGACCCTTTCTCACCTATTGTACTTTTGGTGCAATAAATCATATATTATTATATTATTATTATTATTATATTATTATTCTATAAAGAGATTGCGAGTGAAATCTCTGTACCACTTTCCACTATTTTCAATCTGTCTTTCACCAAGGGGGCTTTGCCTATTGTGTGGAAATCCGCTCGCGTAATCCCCATTTTCAAAAATGGGAATGCCTCGGACCCCAAAAACTACCGACCGATTGCACTCACCTGTGTGCCATGCAAGATTATGGAGCGCATTATCAGAAATCACATCGTCTCTTTTCTGGATGAAAACGCTGCACTTACAAATGACCAATTTGGGTTCGTCCCACGGCGTTCTACAACATTACAATTGCTTTCCGCGCTCGAGGATTGGACATCGTCAGTGGAGAAAGGTATTCCAACAGATGTTGTTTTCATTGACTTTGCTAAGGCATTCGAATCAGTCGTTCACTCTAAATTAATTGCTAAACTAAAACATGTGGGTATATCGAGTAGTGTACTAAATTGAAATTGAAAATTTTCTGTTCAATCGTACTCATCAAGTTATAATAGGCTCTACTGCGTCAGACCTGATGCCCGTAAAAAGCGGTGTCCCCCAAGGTTCTATTCTAGGACCAGTCTTGTTCATAATATATATCAATGATCTTACATGTACATCATCTGAGTGTACCTTGACCAAGTATGCCAATGATATAGAAACGTACGGCCCTTCTACGACGCCACAGGAACATCAACTCCTAAAAAATGAGTTATTAAATATATCTAACTGGTCCTCATTATGGCAACTTCCTATTGCAGCACATAAATGTGAGGTGTTATACATTGGAAAATCTAACGTACAATTCCCGTATTCGTTAATGAATACTTCCATAGAACCCAAACTCTTTTCCCAGATTCCAAAACGACAATGGTGAAGAATATCCACATTCGAGACCTCCTGGTTAATTATCACAATTGTTCCATAATTGTGAAGCACACTCCCAATGACCCTAGCCAACACTTACATGGGGCAATGAGTGGATCCTCATTCGTAGAGATCGTGTATTGCCAATTGAAAACCACTAATACGAAGCGACCGTACCCGTAACACCTTTAGTTTCGACTCATAATCAGCAAACACAACTTGAAAACATTTCTTGGCATTTTTACGGCAATGATTCTTGTCAACAATTCGTCTTCTAGACAGATCCATGCTGGCACTGGGTGCATGTTTATTGTTGTCATTACAAATTGTGGTTTTCACAAAAAAAAAGGAAAAAAGTTTTGTTATAAATGTCGTATAAGAAGTAAAGCAACACTAACAGTTTTAGAAAATACTTAGAAAAAGTATGGTGTCATATTACCACATGAAAAATTCGTTGTAAAATCAACTGTAATTCCACTTTTTTATTAAGTTGCACCTCTAAGCATCTAATTTGCACATTGAAAGCCGTTTATAGAGCAGCGCTTTGTGGTCAGTAAATAATTCAAAATTGAGGCCTGTCTACGACTATCACAACTGGTCAAGACAGTTTCACTTTCGTTCTTGAAGCTGATCGACAAAGACGGCTTCAAAGCATTAGGGCGGCTTTTCTGCTGAAGAAATCTGCGAAGCAAAAAAAAAGGCCGTGCCAATAAATACCCAAAGAAAGTAATCAATGTGTCCAGAAATAATTTACATAATTTTGTGAAGAAAAAGATTATGAACTAACGGTAACCACCACAAATAAGCACCATCATAACTAGGTTCAGGGAGATTTCCATAATAAAGACCACAGGTGGAAGGATAAACACTGGTAATTTGGCAATGTTTTTAGTTTTTTCAGTGCTGCAGGACAAAATAAAAACCCTAAAACTGAAACTTTTAAAGTATAGCTGCCATAGTTTTTTACATACAAAATCATTTTCTATTTAAAAAAAAAGATATTCGTTAATTTGTATTCACGAACTTGCAAACCACTTACAAATAAGGGTTACGTGGCATTAGTAAGGGTAATGTGACAATATAAGTAGAACATAGCTGCCAATACACTTTACACAATAATATTACACAAACGTGTCAATAAAGTTTATTTTTTAAACATGTTTACTATCCATATAACGCCTTTAAGGAGAAATAAAATAAAATGTATAAAATGCAAGCGTCTTACCTGGCTAGTAGACTAAACTAACTGTCTTTGAAGCAAACCTACTCACCATCAAGTCAATAAGCTTAGTTCCCGACACCATGCCCGTAAACTTTTCCTGCATAAACTTTTTTCACAAAACTAGACCCACAGTGAATTATTTCTCTAAGTAGCTGCATACGACAACAATACTAACCATTGTTGTCAAATGTGCAGTCGGGCGCACTCTTTTTCTAGCCAAAAGCGTGACCCATTTAAGCATAAGAAGCATATCCAATGTAAGAAGCTAGCAAGGATGATCGGGACTGCTCTGTGACGTGGCCACATGATAGACCTATAAAACTGCCATTTTCACACACGTCATTTAAAACAAAGGGAATTTTCCTGCGGTTGCGTAGAGTGCATGAAATAACAAGGTCCACAGTTCAAATGAAATCTTAAACCATTAAATTTCGGTTCACGTGATCCAGTGTTTTATAACTTGTTTCAAAATTAAGTTTCTGTAAAATTGTCTGGGTAGTTACCAACTAATATCAAGAAAAAATTCCGAATACATTACAAGGAGTAGATATTTTCTATGATGAAGATAACATATTCCCGAAGATTTAGTTTTTTCCTGCTAACTAAGAAATATGTTGCTATCTTTCGGACAGTAAGTAATTCTTAAGAATTGCAACGGTTACGTAAAAATACATTATAATGTTAACGGTAACCAATGTAAGCACAATGACTGATATCCGATTATATTCACTCATATATTAAGTACATTCCGTTTAAAACTGAATGCTGATTTGAAAAATAAACTGAATTGCTAGTCCTGATTTAACTTAAAATTAATGAACCTCGTAACTTTACTTATCCTTATCGTATCATGCTTATCTTGTTCATTTTGCTTTCCACATGCTAATTAGTTTCAGTCTCTATGACGCTGGTCAGTAATATACGCTTTGGCAGCTGACTGTGTGGTCAAAATGTTACACTGATGATGTTCCATGATGTTTTATTGTTGACAGCACCCTCTGGCAGAAATTGTCAAAATCAGGCACTAATTTCACCCAGGTATTTACTATTGGTAGGAAAAAGGGAAACTGTGTACAGAATTGTAGCCTGGGACACACCAGGGCGTCGTCTGCTTTCGGCGTGATGCTCTACTTTTGCAGGGTCTTAATCATCCCTTGATTACATTTTACCGCAGTGTTCTCCACAGACAACATGGGCTATGTTGAAAGGATTATAGCGACTGTTTACGTCAATTACGAAGACGGAATCAAGCTAGATGTTTAAAGAAAACGCCGAGCAAAATCATTCTTGACTCATGTATAAACCAGTTCTAGATTTTTAAAACCAGAGGCCATGGTAGACTGGCGGATAAATACACAACTGTATCATGTACTGGGATTTGGTAATAGGGTGGTAAATCCTACAGTGTATGTGTTTTATTGTTTAATTCCGTCTCCTTGTTGTGTCATATCGCCTATGTGAGTTCTGTAAATTTGTGTAAAATCAGTGTAAATTTGTATTGAACAAATATTTTCTTTTGGCAGTTTTTCTACAAAAAAAAGAAAACGTTTAATTGCAAAAATAAATTGGAAGCTGTAGCCCAGAACATAAAATACATTAAGGACTTCATGAATTTGCAGAATTTCCACTGCAGGTATGTTAAGTAAAAAATACCAACTTGAATCGGAAGAATACCATTTCATCACCTTCGAAAAAATCATTTAAATTATGACAGCGCAAGACACAAAACACGTGTTTTGTAGGTAGCTCCAGTTGCGTCGACTCCACAAGCGTCGAATTTTTAACTGATTACTTCAGATTCATTCATACCCACAAAAAATATCAAGTTCATAGTTGAATTTTAATTTTGTGATCTCCTAATGTGAATGGTAGTAAGATTACGTGGTTGTACCAGTGTTAATTAAATTAGGAAGGTAAATTTCATCAGGGATCCCATTGCACGTTAGTTACAGTTTCGTTAATTCTTACCTGTTGGTGCAGTAGTTAACAATTAATAATTTTCAGACAGATGGTGAGAAGGGATAAGTTAGCCATGGAATTGGTTTGGCATTTTATAAGTTGATATTTTGTCCTGGAGGTAGTTTAGATAAAGGTTGCCTAAATCTATCAACATTTATATTACACTTTACCACCATCTGGTGGTGCTGATATCCCGATGTGCATATGTGCAGTCGTACCCTGGAAAATTTAGTATCCTTGGAATTATATTCTCCCCATTTTTTTTATTTTCAGGCATTTATTTCTCAATACAAGGATGGATTTGAAACCGTGTAATAATCTGGGAGAAATACTGACAGTTATACATCAGCTTGTTAATTTCGACGAATACATTGACAACTGCAACAAACAAAAGAACAGCTGCCAACAGACCATCTATGAATTCACGCCACCAGCTAAACGTTCGTCTGAATTTAACGAGTCTACGGTGACTGTAAACATTCCTAGCAATACTTTTCAAACGATACAAGAGAGATTTACTTACAGTTTAGCTGCACTATTAAGTGATGTAGGGGGCAGCCTTGGCTTTTTCTTGGGGGTCTTAGTCATCAGTTTATTTGAGTATTTGATAAACCTCACCAGAGAAGTTATAAGTAGCGTTTTTAATTATAAGAAAGGTGAGTAGCAGTGACATATTCTAGAATTCACTCCTAAGAAAATTACAGTGTTCGTTTAAACTTTGAAAAGCCTTGAATTTCCGTAGAAATTCTGTAGTCTGGCGAGAAAACCCTCGATTTTTCAGTAAAAAGTTGTAGTCGGCTTTGAAAAGCCTTACATTTCTAAATTTATAGAAAGGAATGGCACTTTTCTCACTAATGACTATTTTGTCCGTAGCATCCTTTACATTCTGACTTACGAAATAATGTAGGCAGTGGCCTGGGTAAAGCTTACTAATTGACAGAGCCTCACTAGTGTACGGTGTTGTCAGATGTTCTGCCCTCCTTATTTGTTGCAGATATTGGCATCGGGCTCTTGCAACGCACGCCCTGAACTAGTGACTGGTAAACTGTCTAACGTTGTTTACTGTTGAAATCTTGATTTGCCACACCTTGGTAATTTTTTTTTTAATTTTGAGTTCGTATTTGGCCTTCAAGTTTAAATTTAGAAAACTTGAAAAGCTAACGAAATGACCTAGAAATTAATGAGACATTTCTGTACGAAACCTGAAATTATTTGTTTTTCTGTTTATGCCAACAACTGCAATTTTTTGTATTTATTATTATCACTGCATTTTTTCTGTTTATGGTAACAACTACTGTCTTTCTATTTACATTAAACTGCCTGTTTTATGGTACCATTAAAGACACACGGTTTTCACCTTTAGATACAGCGACCAAAAATTACTTTAAAACACGACAAATTAAAACATTGTTGCTTTTTTATAACTAATACGCTTCTTCGATGAAACTCAGTAAAATTTAAAATTGGATTGTAGCATTTAAACAGTACAGAAAAACAAAACGATTTCGTTAACGACAGATAGCTTCATTTAAAATAGTTTCTACACCGGGATGCATGAATGAGTAGGCCAACTTTCGTCCTATTTCCCCCGGTTAGCTGCTACGTACGAAATCAAAACGGCAGTTAAAAGAAGTTTAATCTTGTTGTCACGGCAATGTCAAACTCCGCACCTTGTTTTATAAATGAGTAAGTGTACTCTCGAACCCAACTGTCTGTAAGTTGATACTTAATTAAAACGGCAGGTAAAAATTGAGCCTAAAAGCTTAAAATTACGCCTAAAATCTGAAAATATGCCTGAAATCTGAACAACCGACAGTATTGTGACGTGTTACTTGTATTGTTACTTCTTTTACATTATATGATATCAGCGCTGTTACAGTGCATGATAGAGGTATGTGCCTTAAATTTTCGAGGTGGTGGAAGTCCACAGAAAATCCATTGTAACTAGTTTGGTAATTCGTGTTGTAGCAATTGCCTTTTTTTCTATTTATGCTAACGACTGCATTATTTTTTCATATGCACACTTAGCAACTGGATTTTTTTTCTTCTATTTAGTGCTCAACTGTACTTAATTAACTTGCTCTAGTGGCGGACAATTAAATTCTGGACAATAGCACGACCTCATGTTACGTGGTGCCTCAGAGTTCCCTATCCTGTCTATATTTCTTTATCGTTCAGAAAAAGAGAAGTAAATTAGCAATTATCAAAATTGAGTTATTTCTCCTAAATGAGCATTAGTTTCCTTCAGGCTATAAGAACTTAAAAACACACAAAATGTTCCAATTAAGTGTTCTCTATTCAATGTTACACAAAAAATGTTAATATTTAGAATAACTAATAAATGCCTTTACTGATAAATCTTTCCTATGTAATGATAATACGAGTTATTTGGTAAGGTAAGAGTATTAACGCACAATCAAACTGAACATCCTTCCTTGAAACATTATGAGTCTGACTGCAATTTGTGAGGACGAACATCTGCGCTGCTGGATGGCACTAAAGTATTATCATAAAAGTTTAAATACTCAGCAAAATTTCCTATTAGTTCGTGAGTGCCAAAACTATTTATTGCATAACGTTTATGAAAGGCGATAACATTACCATAAGGTTCGTAAACTGAGTGTTGGCACATTCTATATTATTATAATTGTCTTTATATTTTTATGCAGCACGGCATTGCATCATGCAGTATGTCAGGTGCTGACTTACAATCCTGAAGTACAACATCTTGCTTATTCATACCACCTTTTTCGGCTTCCGTGGTTAGTGGCTATGTTAGTGGCTATGTGGCTATTTGAGGCTATGTTTCTACGCTTATGGTCATCGTTGTGCATTGTGACTACCGGAAATGCTTCTTTGCCTGTAGCGTTGTCAAAGTAAGGAATCATCTTCTGGCATTGTGTTTACTGCTCCCTCCCTGTCCGTTTCCAAATTTAGCCCGTCCGAGGTTGACCTGAGCCGGTTTCGTCTCAGGTTTTGAATTATGATTTAACAATCATTATTTCCTTTCCATTATCCCCATACAAGTTTGATTACGTTTGTAGTTGTTTAACAACGTGCTACACGAAGCAGATGAAAGGTACCACTCATCAGTGCCAATGCCTGTCTTTCTGTCATTAGGCGAATCAGCATGATATCGTTTGAAGCGGTTGTCAGATTCATTTGAAATTTTTCACATGTATTCTGCGCTTTGTTTGGAGATTAGGCTGGTGACAGACAAACAGACAGACATTGGCACAGATGCCTTTCATCTGCTTCGTGCAGCAGATTACTAAATAACTACAAACGTAATCAAACTTATATGGGGATAATGGAAAGGAAATAACGATTGTAAATCATAATTCAAAACCTGAGAAGAAACTGGCTCAAGTCAATCTAAGGCAGGCTAAATTTAGTAACGGACAGGGACGGAGCAGTACCCACACTTCCACTTCCATACTTCGACAATCCTACAGGCAAAGAAGCACTTCCAGTAGCCTAATGAACAACGTTGACTATAGGCTTGAAAATATTACACAATTACCTTGAGACCGGTCTAATCCTAATTCAGTGGAATTAATCAGACGTTAACGTACAACTAATGTTTGACTTACACACAAAATCAAAACCCATGCGTGTCAAGTCTTTCAATTAATCGTCGAAGACCATTCAGTGAAAAATGAACCTATTACACAAACCTGATGAATTTTCATGGCTTTCTTTTGAGACGCATGGTGAAACGGTGCACAGGAGGTTCTCACCTTGTCCAGGTTTCTGTCCCCACGTTAGATTCTTCAACAACTATCTGACTAATTTCATATTTCTCGTATCACATATTGGTGGGTTTAAGTTCTCTAAATCAATAAAATTATGTCGAAATTTCAGGGGTTTTGACTTCCAACCGTCAAAAGTAATATGACTCCATTAGGCCAACGTTGTAATTGTTATGCAGGGGTATAATCGGCTATCAATACAGTCAACAGTTAAAAGAACTGATATGTAGAGGTGGGCGCGGGTCGGGTAAACCGCGGTTCGATGCGGTTCAGGTCGGTTCCGGGTCGGGTCGGTTCCAAAAAAAATAATTACTGCGGTCTGCGGGCAGCTGCGGGTCTGAAAAATAAAATTGCGTGCAGTTTCGGGTGAACCGCGGGTGAACCGCAGCTAAAATAAATAACCGCTGATAACCGCGTGTCATAGAAAATGCGAAACAATCGTGGCTATTGGATTTTTTTCCTTGCTTCCCTTCACCATGAAGGCAAGGCCAATTGAGGTAGAAAATGCAAGACCCAAAACCGAAACTTTAGTGCGCCGTCAATAGCAAATTAAACTGTACAAACAGGAAATGCATGCTGTCCAGACTTTGTAACTAATTAAAAAAAAATTCTTTGAAGAACAAAAAATAATAATCAACTAAAGAACGGCGTTTGTTGATTTATAACAATGGCATCGTCTGGCTTTCTTTTGTTTCCAACTTTTTTTTTTGCGTAATCAATGTCTTTGTTAGATTTGTATTTAGCGGTTAACCGCGGGTAAACCGCGTTCGGGTCGGGTCGGGTCTTATTATAGCACACATTTGCGGTTTCGGGTCGGTACGGATGTCAGTTCAGTCGTTGCGGTTCCCTGCGGGTCGGTTCCAGTTTCTGTAAATGCGGGCAATTTCGGTTCCAAAAAATTGGACCCGCGCCCACCTCTACTAATATGTTGACCCTGGCAGTCAAGAGAATGCCTAATTAAGGTGGCGAAGGGGTAATACAGAGGTGAAAAAACCCCAAAAAAGTTTTTCTTTTTATTTTTAGTGGAAAAGTACCAGGAACATTTTTCTCTTTTCGTGAAAACAGTTTTTTTTTAAATCTGTAGCAGTTATTTTTTAATTAAATATTTAGAAAAATAGTGCAGCGTACTTGTGTTCAGGAAGTGGAACCGGAAGTGAGCAGTTAGAGATGCTATCTGCAGATTTTTTCCATCAAAAGTGTCAGCTTTCTTAAGTCTTTTCATGTACAGACATGTGCTGAATGAAGCTGCTAGGCTGTATTTCTAGATTTCATCACCAGTGGGCTTAATCATCGTAAAACATGGATGCCTCCAGTCGTTTTTTTACAATTGAATTGCCGAAAACGTATTTTGTAAATATATTTTTCAATTAAATCATGCATAACGGGTTTGATTTTGGTACAATCCCCATGAAATTTGGCAGGAGTGTGCCCGACATATATACGAGGACCGCTAACCAAAAAAAATTAACAAATGTAGGTTTGATGGTACTGTCTCACACACTTTGTTCAAAAAGTCCATATAATTTTGGCAAATTTTGGGTTCGGCTTGCATAATAACTAACACGGTTATTTTTATAGGGAAAAATTTGGTTAGTTGTCTTCCTTATATGTTTTTCTGCAGTTTGGTTCTTGGTTGAAACACTTGATCTTCGTGCTGCATCTAATTTTCATACTTCATGCTAATGAGGTGGTGAACTTTTTTCTCAATTTTCCAAAAAACCTATTGAATATGTTTTCTGGTGTGATTTACACTAAATAAAACTACATGGTTGTTACATTCTTAATACCTAAAATTAAAAAAATTGTATTAACCCTTAACCACCTTAAAGGAATGTAAAGATTGAAGATCTGAAATACTGTCAACTGTATGATTGTTGCGCTATACTTATCCCATCAGCCACAGAAGTTAGACAAACTCCAAAAATATCCAATTTTTTACCCTTCAGATGTAAAAAAAACAATCTAAAGTCATAATCTTCTATTTTTGTAATTTTTAACCAGGTGAATAATCAGATATTAAAACAGCCTACAACTACTGCAAGAACGGTTTTGATGCTTCAATAAGCCAAGAGAATGTCTAGTTGAAGGCCTGCAATGATTGAAGTCCGAAATATTGTCAACTGCGTGGCTATTGCACTGTACTTGATCCAACAGACGCAGAAGTGGGTGAGACAAATTGCAGTAAATACCCAAGCAGATATTTGGAAAATCTTTGGTTTAGAATGAGTACTATGAGTGACCTATAGTGTGTTTGGATTAAACACATCAAATGACTTTAGTAACGTATTACACTTTGCTCCAAAGTCGTGAATTAGGAGGTATTCATTTGTATTGCTTTCTCAATTGAATGTTTAGAGCCAAGCGGAATATTTTAAAGTAAATCTTAGTTCCAACCACCATAATTAGAATGTTTTTTTTTTATTCCAGGCTCGTCCCAAGTTTTCCCATTGGTACCTGCATCAAACAGTAACCATCTGTTGCAGCATATAGCCGGGAACTTTGCAAGAATAACTTATACTAAACAATTTTTGGAGTTAAAGGGATGCGAACTGAAAAGAGTCATTCAACAAATTGACCATACTGAAGTTTCCATGGATTGTGAATCAGAAAATTGCTGTGAAAACCGACAAACCATACTGCTACAGATCATATCAACACTTGATCTTGAACTCACTTCAAGAAAGTTTCTGAAGAGACTCTTGCACCTGTTGACTATCAAGCAGAACTACCGAATCCATCTCTTACTGATTAATGAACTGGTTTTAAGAAGAATGGCATCTATTTCAGAAGAAGACTGAAAAAGCCATGAAATCTAGACACACGCTATTGTGTCACGCCAAGTAGGCAATAATTCAATTGTCAAGGTTGTAAACCATTGTAGCGCAATGCCATACCGTCAGTGTCTAATATCCTGAAGCATAGTTGGGCACATTTCAGGTACATGGGGAAACATAATAATGCGGCATAAAAGCTTAAATTGTGGTAAAATACAGTGCAATGACCCACCTGATAAAAATTAACTGGTATAGGAATGGAAGCAAAGTGGCTCTCATTGCAAACTTTGACCCTCAATAACGTTGCCAATGTATTACTAGTTTTGAAGCTTCTTCTAGTCCGCTCATCTCTATATTAATTCCCATTAGGGTGATTATTCAGCGATACCGAGATAGCAGGAAGGCTATCGTAGGTAGGGGATAGGAAGCCAAATGGGCAACGTAAGTTTAAGTTTTAATATAGGAGGCTGAGGTTAAACCATTAAACAAACTAATTTGTAATAATAATGAAACTTACTTTTCTAGTTCCTCAAAACAGCACTTGAGTTGTTGAATTTAAATTTATAAGCCAAGGGACAACAAACTTCACAACTAACCTCATAGGCTATACAGAATGAAAAAAGCTGAAAAACTGTTTGGACCTTTTGCATGACTTGGTCTAAGTTTGTCGATGACTCACTTGACAGATGATGGAGTAAATGCAACCAAGGTGGATCCTTCATTAGTGTAATTGTATGAGTCGCTGCTCCATTGCCAGTGATATTATTAGATCCTCCACAAATGTTGTGTGAAAAATTACAGGCATTTCGATATCACCAATGTTAAATTCGTTACCCGACCCAAGCGACAGAAATTCCTATAAAACCCGCTCTTTTCAACATATTAATGAAATAATGAAGATATTAACATATTCATGAAAAAATGCAGACACAATAGAATAGTTCTATTGAAAGTCATTGTGGGACTTCAGACTAATTACGGAATTTTTATTTGTATTTGTAACTATTTGTATTCAAACCACAGGTTCAACTTCTTCTGGCCAAGTTCGGATATAATGCTTAATTGGTAAGTCCCATCAGTTTTGTCTCGTGGCCTAAGTAAGTGGCTACGAGCAAATTATTCTACTCAGTAGAAATAAAAGTGCACTAACCCCAAACAACATCACACAAGTTCCACTACCATCACCTAAAATATTAATCCATGGGTTGGTTAAAGTACCGATTGATGTAGTGCTAAAGTGACAATGTGTTTCAAATGAGTTGAGGGGTGTAAAATCACCAACAATGATATTAGAATAATGACGATTTAATGATTGGCGTAAGGAAAAGAACCTCTGTGAATAATCAGTGCCCCACTATTGCTGTTCAGAAGTTAGCAAACAACAGATTAGGGTGGCTCTTTAATCACCTATCCACCAGGGTTGTCAAGACGAGCCTTTTCCAAATAAATTCAGACAATAGGCCCTTCAGTGAAGTGCAATGCCTGGTGATGGACATGTGAACCTCTTCAAATCTTAAAATTTCACCAACACTTGAACAACCACACGTGTACAGTCACCAGTTTCTAAGTGAAAAAATAGTGTGCACAGACTGCTACTACGACTATTACTGTTTGACTAGTGATACCTGAAAAAAAAACGAATTCTGGAAAAAATATTACAGGGTTATTATTATCACATGAAGTAGTGATGTGATCAAAAGTTCTTGGTTCGAAAAGTTTCAAATAGTAGTAGTTACTTTTCTTTAAATATTGAAGTCCCGAAGTTTTGCTTCACAAAATAAAAGTTGGCGTAGCAGGCACTTCTGATTTAGATGTAAATCGTAATAATAATTCGTATTCCGTAATAGATGGACACGACAGCTCTCCTTGACAGTTGGTTGGCGCAACAGTTTCTTCAGGTAATTTGTCGAAATTTACCCTAGATCAAATGTTGGAAAAGATTTGTAGCAAATCTGTCTGTTTGTTTTAATCACGCTCTTCCACTTCAACCCACTGAAAAAGACCTTGTTTGTAGTACACAATCTACAAATATTAAAAAAAAATCGAGTTGTTGAATGAATCTCTTCAGTTGGAATCTCCTTAGGTTCCAAAGTTGTCCACTACGAATTGTTCTGTGAAGTGACATGCCATCAATACGTTGGAGTTGACTGATGTACATGCCGGAAAAATTTTAACAAACCTAGAAAATACAAATGTATGTGTATTGTTATTTTATGTTGCAGTTGAGAATAATATATACTCGTATGCTTAGTTTTATACACTTTTACATATGGAATAATTACAAACACCATTAAGTGAATGTCTTGGTGCCTTAAGTTGTGTAAAGAACAAGGAGTGAAGAGTTCCTATCAAAGTTATTGTACCATTAGGCGTGAAGAACTTATTTCTAGCACTTATTCGTTAATAACTGATTCACTTTACTCTAGCACAAGGAGTATCATTTCATACAAGTTATGAATTGCAAAGCTAAATGTTAAATCAGCTAAAATTGGCTATTTGTTCGTACGTGTGAAAACTGTTTAACCAATGCAATGGTGTAAAGAGATAATATTTAGCAAAAATTTCGAAAAATTAGTGACACTCTGAGAAATTAACAAAATTTACGGAATTCAACCTTTATCTTCGTACTGTTCGTTATTCCCATCAGAGATAGAGGCATTCGTTTTTGGAAAGTTTTGATAGATATAACCTATTTGATCCAGGAGTATTAAATGAACTGTCATCACTTGCACTTTAGGTATGGGGTAATTTCACATTTTTTATATTCATAGTTTGTGTTGATGCTCGTTTCGAAAAAAAGTGGTGAAATCTTCAGACATTCATTTTGTTGTGTAACACCATCTATGGACACATCTCCAACACTGACAGGTTAGCCATTCCTTTCAAATCTGGAGTGCTACAATGGATAATCAAGGGTAATTGTAGAATGTAGAACTTAAATGTACGGTTTTGAATATGAAGACAGTGTGATCAATTATTCATGTAATTTTCCAGTACAAATTTAATTAAAGCATTAGCAATAAAATAGTGACACGCACATTGTTCTCCTCAAAACAAGACATTTTCATGCACTTGTTTATGTGGAAGAGCTGCACATATGACTTGTCGTTCTTAAGTAAACCCCCAACCAAATCCCTGAGTGCATTAGTACAGCAAATTGTTGATAAAAATTCAAGCTGATATGCAGGAAAGTGCTGACTACATAAAAGCAAAACATCTTTAGGTAACGACTAGTCGACTAACATTGCCCCAGAATTACCTCGCTACTGAAAATTTCCAGAAAATTATATCTGTGTTACAGTCTGGTGCTGTATCGCATATCAAAAGATTTGCTTCTCTCACTCTTCGTTTGTTACAAAACACGTTATGCAGAAAAGTTGCGTACAGAAACTACTCTACTGCTAGTATAAAGTGTATTAGCACATTTATGTACAACCTAACTGTGTATTCCACTATCCGTGGATACCACCAATATGCCCAGTTCCCACAGTATAATCCATTTTAAGACATTAAGGAATGGATAAAAGTTTGTTGGTAAGAATCTGCGAAATTAGCCGGTTTGACATACAACATGAATTGCTATGAATCGATAATTTTTTTGGCATTAGTAAAATATAGATCCCGTTAGCTTGTAATTAATGCGAAAAAGATAAACAGATAGCTATAAACACAGCTCACCCACACTCTTTATTGTTTAATTTTTCAGTAAGTTTCCATCAATTCTTCTCCTGTCTTTTCATCACAATGGTGACTTTAAATAACGATGAGTTTTATTTTATTATTTTTCAACAATGTCGCTTCGCCAGCAGTATTAGTTTATTGTAACTTATTAGTTTATTCAAAGTAAAACTGGTAATTAAAAAAAATAAAGTAGCAGGAGGAATGTTTCACATGAACTAAGCCCTTCAGCATTCCTGTAGTACCTGAAACCCTACTGGAACCATATCAGAGTTCATTTACTGTTTTGACATTTGGTTAATTACACCCTACCTTAAACATCAAACGAGTTCGTTTTTATTTTCTGATTTATTGCTTATCGTGTCTTTTGGGAGATTTCATAGTTTTTACCTTACTCTTTGTTAAACATGTAGACGTGGACTAAATTTTTCCTTCTTCGCTCTCTGATTCAGCATAATCCTTTAGTTGGTAGCAGAGGAGTCTCCTTCGACTTTTCCATTGGCGGTTAATTTTGCTGGTGCTACTGACGTCACAATGTAGCTCGAGAGCTTATGCACTGTGCACAAGCCAAACCAGACTGGGGCCAGTGACATTACATGAAATATTGGCGAAAACGACGTAATGAGCTGGGGAAAGGGTCAACCTTCCTGTATACTATCATTCCACTCTACCTTGGTTGGTAGGTGGTTTGTTCAGAGCTCTCTTTCAGCGCATTTTGCCTTTTTTCGTAGGTATGGGATAGAAAGCAAAATGGGCAACAGAAGTTTAAGCTTCAACGTGGGATGCTGAGGTTAAACCCCTACACAAACTTACTCATAATAATAATAATTCGTGCTCTTCTAGTTTCCACAAGAAAAGCTAGAATTGTTGATTTAAATATATTACTGATGACAAATTTCAAAACTAACCTGCTTATTCTTTAAATGATTGGACCGATTTCACTGCTCGGTCTAAGCTTATCGATGGTTCACTTGACAGATTAGGGAGTAAAGTCGAACATGGTACATCCTTCACTAGTGTAATTGTGAAAGTCGTGGGTTCCATTGCCTTTAGATGCAAAAATCAGGTGTTAAACTTCACATTTATTGCTTTTATCATAGTTTAATTCGTTTCCTGACCTAAGTGGCAGGAAATTCCTAGAAACACTGGTCTTCTTACTGTATAAATGAATTAATGCAAAAGGCTTCCTTCTGAGATAACAACAAAATCGAGTGAATGGTACCAGTCAGCCGTACAATAAAAGAGTACCGCTAATAACACTCATTGTGGGATTCAAAATTAATGGCATTTTGTAACTGATTGTATTCAAGCCGTAGGATTGACTTCTTCTGGTAGGGTATGGATATATTATGTGGTATGTAAGTTCCATTAGTTTTGACTCTTGGCCTAAGCAAGTTACTCCGAGCTAATTTCTGTGTCTCAATAGTCATACAAGTGGATGAACTCCAAACAACCCCACACAGTGGCTGCTACCACCACCTTAATGGTTAGAAAGAGCACTATCATTTACAAGACGATAGTTATCCATAAATTATGTCAAAAATATTAGTGCCATGGGTTGGTTCAAGTCCCAAATGATGGAGCGCTAAGGCGATATTGTGTTCCAAAAAATATTGATGTAATCGATCAGTGTCAGATAACAGCTGCCATTAAACTGTTGGTGAATTAACTGGTTTCACATTATAATGCCGCGGAAATTAAACCATGTAATACTACACGGAGAAAATATTGCCTTACGTAAAAATGACATTTAGTAAAAACACCGCACGTGAAAAATGTCATAAGCATGAACACTGTACACAATAATGCCACACTGCAAATAATGCCACAATACAGTAATAATATCGTAAACAATAGCACGTTGGTGGACTTCCCACAAGGTATTATAATAAAGTTATCGATGTTACTATCTAATGTAGTGATCCAAAAATTATTGTGTCGAGTCGGCTTTGTTGATTTTTTTTGCCATAGCCTTTTGAGACTCTGCCAGTTACATTGCCATGACGATGGGAGCAGAGTTTTAGATTCGTGGTTGCCTGCAAACGGTATATGGTTTTACGCTTTTGACAGAGTGTTCTATTACTATCAGGCAGTTTCTAAAGGTATATAGCATCTTCATATCAAAAACCAGAACTGGTTAAAGGGGCCGCCAAGTACCAAATGGTACGGCCCTTCAAAGGAGTTATATCAGCACACCAAAACATTCGCCATGTTAACTGCACCGCCTAATAATTTGAAGGTTAATTGAAAACTAGACCATTTCTACTTTCGGTTAAGAGGCCACCGAGTTGACAATTTGCTACTATCTTTTGCCTATAGGACGAACCATTCTCAACTTAGTCACCTCTTTATAGGTTTTTGGTTTGGTTTTAATTTTGTTGTAATTTGTTTTGTTTAGTTAATTTGATGTGTTGATATCACTCCTTTGAAGGGCCGAACCACTCTTAATTTGGTGTCCTCTTTACCAGTATTTGACTTTGTTATTAGAGTTGGTTTATTTTTCGTGAATAGGACGTGACACAATTTCTTTGCAACGTTGTTTAGATTTATCGTGATACACTAGTGTGCATCTAGGCATCCACGTCAGTATTCACGTTCTCATTGTCCAAACTTTGGCCGTCCAATGAGAGACGATGCTGACAATACTAACAATGGTTATAACAATATTTTCGTACTTTTCTCCCTCCCACGCCATTCCCGGTACGCCCCCAGGCTCCAAACCATTAAAGGTACGCAGTTCGTATTGTACTGCACCCATTCGTCCAATTTCATAGCTGGAAGACTTCCCGTTATCTCGGTATCGATGAATAATCACACTATGGAAATTAACATGTGGATGAGCGGACTAGCTAGCTACTAGCAAGTAACACATTTACAACGTTATTGAGGGTCAGATTTTGCATTGAAAGCAGCTTAGTTGTCATTCCTACACGTATTATTTTTGTGAGGTGGGTCATTGCTCACGATTTTAACACAATATAAGCTTTTGTACAGCATTATTATTTTTCCCCAAGTACCTGAAATATGCTAAACTATCCTTCAAGATATAACACACTGACGAAATGGCGTCGCGCTACTATGGTTTACAACCTCCACAATTGAATTGTTGTGATGTTTGTTGTCATGTTTGTTGCCTAACTGGGCACAACACACTAGCGTGTGTCTAGATTAAATATTAACGATTAAAAGGCAATATACAGGTCGTATCCTCATGGAATTCACAGCTACGAACACTATCATAAGCACAAAAACAGATAAGAGTTCATTCAAACGAAACGACTTATAACATGAACTCCAATTCTTTTTATTGCTTTGTAAGGAACCGGTCATTATTTATGGACGAGGGGGGTGCTGGAGAAATGAAAATGTGACCACCAAATTTTCGATGATTTCCCCGTAGACACCTTCAAAAAATCTAGACCCCCCCCCCCACTCAAGGTCCAAAAATATGTGACTCCCCCCTCCCCAAAAAAAATGCGATGGGTTTTCTTAAGGATAAATTTAAGTTATTTTACATAAAGAAATTTAATATTGTTTATATGAACCAGTTTGTTTTCATTTTGATCAAAGGCTTAGAAGTTACATGGTAATACCGTTTTCACTTTCTTCAAAAATACTTCCTTTTAATTCTAGCTTAATTTCGTGTAATTACTGTTTGTGCTGAATTAATGAAAACAAATCTTGTGTAAAGTTAGAGTCACTGGCATTTTTGGTCATCCGGCGATACTCCACTTCATGCTCTCTTTTTGGCATAATGGAAATCAGCCGTGTTCTTTTTAATGGTAAAGTTAGGCTTATTCGACGGTGGTTTTAACCTTCGTACAAAGTGTCTGTACGAAAAACCGCAAAATGCTTGGGTTCACCATCCATCCGAAGAAAATGCCGTCTTTATTTTTTCGGCTATGCCCATTCATGGAATTTGTCCTTGTGCATTCGGAGGAAGATGTTGTGACGATGGAGAAACTTTGGATTTCAAGACGGCAGCACGCTCATTTTGATGCCAAGAAGTTCCAGTTGCTGGTGAACGAGGAGTCAGTGTCTTTGGGCTAGATTCTTTCTCCCATTTCAGCTGCTCTTTGATTGATTGGTCCCGAGGCCCAGTCAGAGAACGTGAAGAAAGACTCATTGATTCCATTGCCACTGGGAAATCTCAAGTCGTCATACGATACCATCATGGTCTTTTGATCACCGTCTTTTGGGTAAAGGTTGGGAATCTTCCATTTCTAGTTTCATTTACGCCAAAATAGTTTTCAGATGGCACTTGCAATGGCAAGCGGCAATAGTATTTGCTAAAATAGCATTGTTTTGAGTTACGGATTGCTGCTGATCCTACGTGTTTTGTCCAAAAAATACCAAATAAATGTATTGTTCCGGCCAAGAAAAATTTATGTGATGCCTAGAACATGTAAAACAGAATAACGACGACAAAACAAATATAGTACATAACGTTTAATTAGAAAAAATATTTAAATCAAGATAAAAAAATAATGATTGGATAAAGCTCGACAACAATGCAAACTTTTTCATTGTTGTATATAAAAACATATGTCACTACATGCCCTGCACCCATTGGTCTCAGTCCCGGTGGCCCTCGGACGTCTTTCTAGACGGGAGGCAGGGGTCCTGTCCCGTCTTAGGACGGGGCATGCGCTCCTCAATGCCCACATGTGTCGGCTTGGGTGGAGGGACTCACCACTGTGTGAATGTGGGGAGGGTGATGAGACTGTGAGGCATTTCTTGTTAGAGTGTAGACGATGGGCACAGTTTCGGCGGGTGGGCCTAAGGGGTTGCGGCGACCTTCTGGACGTTTTGGGTGTCCCGCTTAGTGCCAGGAGCACAGGGGTCGGTCTCCGGACAATTCTGGGGTTTTGTGCGGCAACTAGGCGTTTCCTAGAGTAGGCTCGGAAATGGACTGTGGTGGTGTTAGAAGACTGTTGTTCCCAAATGTTGTTTGGCACTATGTATAGTTTTAAGTTAGGGTAAGATAGAGTAAGTTTGTAGAAGGAGTGCATAGCGCTGAGGCTGATAGACTCCTGTAAGATTCAATAAATAAATAAATACGTCACTGAAGGCGGCATGAATTCTCCATTGTTGACGCCAAAGAGTGGCATTGTTTAATTGCATTGTTTAAAGCCCCAGTATCACGAAAACAATCATTCAACGAATTGTCTGCTTCCTAGTAAACGGTAATCCACCCAAAACCAAAACTGGTATAAGAGAAGCCGCCAAAGTTTCAAAAAAGGGTCGGCCTTTCAAAGTCGTGATATCATTCAACCAGGGAAAGGCCGCCAAGGTTAATCCTGTTTGCCAAGTTAATCGCACCTACTATTAGTTCGAAAGTTAAATGAAAACTAGAACATTGCTACTGGCGGTAGCAATCTTCAAGTTTCATTTAATGCCCAAAGTATTATTAGGTGCGATTAACTTGGCTAACAGGATTAACCTTGGTGGCCTTTCCCTGATTGAATGATATCATTACTTTGAAAGGCCGACCCTTTTTTGAAACCTGGCGGCTTCTCTTATACCAGTTTTGGTTTTGAGTGGATATCACAGCTTTCATAGGACTGTGAACGAACGAAACATCAGACGGTTTAATCGTCCCCTCTACCTTTTCTGTCTGGAGGAATTTTATGTGTATAAATTTGCTCATTCATAATTTTCACATTTGCCGTGGTTCAATTAGCCGTTACGCCAGTGAAATTGACACGGTCAGAACTTGCACAGGCTTGTAAATGTACAGATAATTTCACGGTATAATCATCACCTTTACCTGTTACTACAATAATTTGACACGTACGAGCCACTTGACGGCCACGTGCTGCAGCTGCGACCCCCATTTTAGAAAAAGGTACTTCCACTTATGACGCTTTACCTGTCTGCCGAAATTTAGATCTAACAATTTTCCCTAATTAGCTGTAGGCGTTGCTTTCTGCCCTATGAGAATTAACTTGAGAAAAGTAATTCTATGTAAAATCAAATGTCCGTTTCACTAATGCTTCCAAATAAATTAATAACAAGCATCTTAATCATTAAAAACTTACGGTCGGTTTATATATATATTTATGTATATATATGTAGGTATATATATGTACCTCTTCTCCTCTTGAAGTAGAAGGGCTAAAAATATGAGAAAGGTGTCAAAAAACAGAAAATTAATCCTGATTTCGCGTAGGCGTATTTTCGTAGTTCTAGGTAACATTTTTCCCATCGAAAAGAGCGTAAAAACCCCTTTGGACCAATGTTGAAACAAATTTTTCGAAGTTGATTGTTAGTAGTAGGAGGCGCGTGGTCCAGTAGTGTTGTCAGTACGATAACGGCTGGCAATGCTAACAGCCGTCATTCAAGAATGAGGCACGTGCAGCTCGCTGATGGAACAACTGTTGGAGTTGCATTTTGGATGTTTCAAATACAAACTACCTATTTAGCCTTAAATTTAAATGAAAATACGTAAGTCTACGAAAAGATTAATGCAAAATTAGGCATATTTAAACAAAATATATTGATAACAAAAATATTTCAACGTTTGCATTTGTAAACCATCGACATTCAATCAATAGTGTGCTATTAGCTGGTGCTCTACTCAGCAATAGTCCATCCTAATTGTGGAAAACACGAATAGTTTCTAGGTACGATTTCGCCTTGCACGAAAGCTTTTATATTGGTCAAAAATTATGGGCGACATGTAGTTGCTGTTTCAAAGCATCACACGTAGCGGGGAAGGACATGGCTTTTAAGTAAAAATTCTTTAAATGTGTGAAACAAGGAAACCCATGGACAGTCTGCAAAATTTTTTGGAATAAAAAAAACATGAGTGGCACAAAGGAGTATACAACATGCATGATAAAATTACCAAGCATGTTTAGTTCAAGCATGCAGCAACTCGCGTGCTACAGCGTTGAAACGGCCCTGCACAAAGCTTCTTCAAGCCAAGGCCGACTGGGAAGACATCGAGTGTCTGGCCTCCTGGCTCATTGTCAGTTTAGGTGGATGCCAAAAAAGGGATGGCTTTTCAGGCCAAGGCTGACTGGGTCCAAATCGCATGCCTCGCCTCCTGCCTGGCTCAATGATAGATCAATCGCATGCCAGAAAGGGAATGGCTCCTTCAAGCCAAGGCCGACTGGGCTACAAATCCCGTGTCTCATCTCCTGGCTCACGGCCACTTCATGCATGTGCCAGAAAGACAACGATTTATGGAGGCTTTTGTTGTCAGTGGTATTATGGCTAACAATCTGAACAAGAGGCGCATGTAGCTATCAGGTGGCCAGACCTTTGAAGTGATGTGTGGTTACCATATCGTTTCTTTGTGAACTGAAGCGTTATGAAAAACGCGTCCTACCTTCTGATCATTTTCTTGATTATTTTAGATGTGAAATGTCTGTCAGCAGCTTAATAGCTGGAGCATGACAGCTCCTCGAGTGTATTCTTTAAGCTAAGGCCGACTAGGGTATAGAAATCACGCGGCTCGCTTCCTGGTTCCTTGGCAATTTAGGCGCATGGCAGAAGGGTGAAGGTTTTCTAAACGGCGAAGCCGTTTTTTGTTTCTGAACTGAAGCTTTACGAAAAACGCGCACTGCACTCATTTGCTCGATCGTGTTAGATGTGGAATGTCTGTCAGCAGCATAAGAATTGCAGCATGAAAGCTCCTCGAGCGCAGCGAGACGACGCGAAATGAGCGAGCGAAGCGAGCGACTCCGCTAGTCTTAATCATTAAAAACTTACGGTCGGTTTATATATATATATATATATAGGTATATATGTACCTATTCTCATCTTGAAGTAGGAGGGCTAAAAATATGAGAAAGGTGTCAAAAGACAGGAAATTAATCCGGATTTCGCGTAGGCGTATTTTCGTTAACTGAATACGGATGCAAACCTATTTACGTTGCGTTTTGGACTTATATGTCAGACTGCCTGAGCGGGGAATCGAACCCACGACCTCTGATATCAAAGGCCAAGGTCCTACCGCTAAGCCAGACTGACACGGCCTATGCAACGTAAATAGGTTTGCATCCGTATTTAGTTAACCAATTTCGAGCCCATTGGCTTTTCCGTCCCGTTTAGCGCATTTTCGTAGTTCTAGGTAACATTTTTCCCCTCGAAAAAAGCGAAAAACCCCTTTGGACCATTGTTGAAACGAATTTTTCGAAGTTGATTGTTAGTTTTGGAATATCACATCTTCCTGCTGTGCGAATGGTCCACAATTGTTGCGCCACGTAGGAGGCGCGTGGTCCAGTAGTGTTGTCAGTACGATAACGGCTGGCAATGCTAACAGCCGTCATTCAAGAATGAGGCACGAGCAGCTCGCTAAAGGACGACTGTTGGAGTTGCATTTTGGAAATTTCAAATACAAATACATATTTAGCCTTACATTAAATGAAATTAGGTAAAGATACGAAAAGAATAATGGTAAATTAGGCCTATTTAAACAAAAAATATTGATAACAAAAGGGTTAAAAATGTTTCCACGTTTGCATTTGTAAAACATTGACGTTCGATCAATAGTGTGCTATTAGCTGGTGCTCTACTCAGCAATAGTTCAGCCTAATAACGGTAAAAAAAAGTAATAGTTTCTATAGGTGCGATTTCGCCTTGCACGAAATCTTTTATATTAGCACAAAATTATAGGCGACATGGTTGCTGTTTCAAAGCATCACACGTAGCGGGGAAGGAGATGGGTTTTAAGTAAAAATTCCTAAAATTAGTGAAACAAGGAAACTCATGTAAAGTCTACAAAATTTATTTGAATAAAAAATAATCTATACCAAGAGCGGCACAGGAATATGAATGTTAAATTACCAAGCATTTTAGTTCAAGCATGCAGCAACTCGCGTGCTACAGCGTTGAAACGGCCTTGTAGCGGGGATGGATAAGGCTGCTTCAAACCAAGGCCGACTGGGGAAGAAATCCCGTGTCTCACCTCCTGGCTCATTGCCTGTTTAGGTGCATGCCAGAAAAGCGATAGCTTCTTCAAGCCAGGACCGACTGTGTAAGTGTACAAATCGCATGCCTAACGTCCTGGCTCAATAACAGTACAATCGCGTGCCGGAAAGGGAATGGCTTCTTCAAGCCAAGGCCGACTGGGCTACAAATTGCGTGCCTCGCCTCCTGGCTCATTGGCAGGTTAGGCGCACGCCAGAAAGGGGATGGTTTCTTCAAGCTAAGGTCGACTGGATACGAATCGCATGTTTCGCCTTAAGAAGCGCACGTAGCTCTTGGGTGGCCAAACCGTTGCCTGAAGCCTAACGTCTACAAGGCTGCAAGAGTAGTTTTGCAGTGAATTTGTGAAACTGTGTCGTGGCGAAGATCAGCGTAGTAGCACCAGGATATGATGGATGACGGTGTGTGGTCTTAGGTTCAATATGTACATGTACTTAAGTTGCTTTATTGTAGGGCGTTTGGCTATGGGCAATTGCTCCAATAAATTCATTATTCCCCGCGGTCCTTACGAAAAACACGTACTGCACTCTGATCATTTGCTTGATCGTGTTAGATATGGAAAGTCCGTCATCAGCATAACAGTTGCAGCATGAAAGCTCCTCGAGCGTAGCGAGACGACGCGGAATGAGCGAGCGAAGCGAGCTACTCCGCTAGCACCCTTTTATCGTCGTGGGGCAGATAATTCAAGAGTAGGAGTTCGTGTACCGTCCTCTTCAAGTTTTCATTTAACGTCCAAAGTATTATTCAGTGCGATTAACTTGGCTAATAGGATTAACCTTGGCGGCCTTTCCCTGGTTGAATGATATCACTACTTTGAAAGGCCTACCGTTTTTTGAAATTTGGCGGCTTCTCTTATACCAGTTTGGGTTTTGGGTGGCTATCACAACTTTCAGAGGACTGTGAATGAATCAAAGATCAGACGGTGTAATCGTCATCTGTACCTTTTTTTTCTTGAGAAATTTTATGTCTATAAATTTTCTCATTCATAATTTTCATCTTTGCCATTGTCAAATTAGCCGTCACGACAGCGAAGTTGACACGGTTTGACGCTGATTTTCGTTCGCTTCGTTTACTCAATCAGCGCATCCCTTCTCACTTAGCCCCACCTCGGTTAACGTTAATTATTCAATCACTTAGTTACCATGATGTTCACGAACACCTTTAATCGTCGTGGGGCATATAATTTAGTTTGGATGCGTGTACCGTAACATAAAACCGACCAAACCTTTGCAATAAAACATACTCCGTCTCTTAGTGAACCATTCTCCAATTTTCTCCTATTTTATTGAGGCCCGGCCAAAGGGTCAAAGGATTTTAGCGAGCGTTAACCGCGCCCGGTCATCTGCCCGACGAAGCCCTAAGGCCCTACGTCTGCAACACCCGGAATGGATTCTCAGGAGGTCACCCACCCAAGTACCAATCGAGGCCCGGCCACCTACTTACAACAACAATGAATTCTGACAATTGTATACTGAAACGATAAGCGTGTAACACTTAAGCATGTTATAATGTACTGTTGGATGACAATACAAACAATGGTTACAACAATATTTTGCACTAACGAGCCACTTCAGGGCCACGTGGTTCTAGGTGCAACCCCCATTTTAGAAAAAGGCACTTCCCCATATGACACTATACCTGTCTGCCGAAATTTAGACCTGGCAACTTTCCCTAATCAGCTGTAGACGTGTCATTATACCCTATGAGAATTAACATGGGAGCCTGTGGACTAGTTACTAGTTACCAGTAACACAAATCAACGTTATTGAGGACACTTTTTATCCATGAAGGACACGTTCCCACATTTTCGTGTTGACGTTTTCTTCGTTACTGGACCCAAGACACCTGATTCAAACGATTTGCAAAGTTTTCTACCGCATGGGGAATTTACACCAATCTGCTGAAATCAGATATAAGTTGGTTTCAGTTAAAAGACACAGTCTGCTAGTGCAGCCGCCTTTTTTCATCAACAATCAGTTTTTAACAATCGGATTCTACAATCGGACGATCTACTATTACTTGGCGGCGACACACTAGCGTTTGTCTAGACATTATTAATAATTAATATGGTTATTACATGTACAAGTGTAAGCCACGAAGTCCATGTGGAATAGCATGCGCTAGCACCAGGACTTATAATTCAAAGTTACACATAATAAATAAATGGTAAATAAATTAAATTAGTCAAATTACAAAACGAAAATGAACAATGGAAAATAAAATATTTACAATATACAATTATATGGAGTTTATACGTATATTCTTAGTTATTAGTTATTTGGGCCTACATCCTGGCACTGAATGTGTTAATGAAAATAGCTTATAAATGTTATGCATTTCTTCAATTTTCCAGAGATACACATATCTGAAATAAGCCATAAAAAAACCTTAGCATTTTGAAAAAATTAAGTACTAAACTGGGAAAAATAAAATCCTACCGTATACAAGGCTGCAGTAAGGGAGAGGAGGATTACTCGACCTCAATTCCAACCCCCCCCCCTCCCCTCCAATGCCGCCGGTTTTCTCCGTTTTGCCGAATTTTTACGTTGAATAATTTTTTTCCTAAATTCCGTGCTAACTCGCGCTGGTTATCTCTCTCGACTGATCATATAACATCAATCTCCTTCATCAACTAGTTTTTTTTTTCAAAATGCTAAGGTTTTTTTTATGGCCTATTTCAGATATGTGTATCCCCGGAAAATTGAAGAAATACATAACATTTATAAGTCATTTTCATTAACACATTCAGTGTAATAAACATATTAATTATTAATAATATTATCGTTTACTAGGAAGCAGACAATTCGTTGAATGATTGTTTTCGTGACACTGGGGATTTAAACAATGCAATTGAACAATGCCACTCTTTGGCGTCAACAATGGAGAATTTATGCCGCCTTCAGTGACATATGTTCTTATATACAACAATGAAAAATAGTGTGCATTGTTGTGGAGCTTTATCCAAACAATATTTTTTTTTGTCTTATTTAAATATTTTTTTCTAATTAAACGTTATGTGCTGTATTTGTTTTGTCTTCGTTATTCTGTTTATACATGTTCTAGGCATCACATAATTTTTTCCTGGTCGGAACAATGCATTTATTCGGTATTTTTTTTGACAAAACACGTAGGATCGGCACAAATCCGTAACTCAAAACAATGCCATTTTAGCAAATACTATTGCCGCTTGCGATTGCAAGCGCCATCTGAAAACTATTTTGGCATAAATGAAGTTGTAGAATGGAAGATTCCCAACCTTTACCCAAAAGACGCTGATCGAAAAACCATGATACCATCAAGGTAGCTAGTAGTAAACAAGGCTCACTGAGAGAAGGTGCAACGTCGAATAACGCTGACAGGTCGAAGTGTGAAAAAAAAGCTACTGGTGTGGTAAGCAATGAATTGGCTAGAGAAACGTCAGACAGAATCATAGTATTCCTAATTCCAAATGAAAATAAAAGTGTCGAAAAGGCCGAAAAGCAGATTGGCGGGAGTGAGGCCCCTGTAGTAACATAGGCGAGTGACTCATTTACTGCAAGGCAGTCAGGAAGCCGTCAGGTTTACAAGTCCCCATAAACAGTCATTCAGCAAAAACCAAGCCCCAGCCTGCACAAATAAGGAGTCAGTTACAACGGCACAAAGGGAGTGTATCACGGAATTCTGCAGTTGGAATGGGACGGAAGTTTTTGCCTTTTCATACTTCAGACAATATCATCTAAGAGCCAAGGCGGCAATAATTTGTTGCAAGGTCCCATGACCAATTCGTCGTCAAGTTGTCAAATTGTCACAAGACACCCAGCTCTTTCACAAGGCACCATAAGTCGTCCAATTCGTCACACAGTCGTCAGGCCAAGTCATCTGCAATTCATCGTAAGTTGTCGTCATCAACATGCTGTTACGGAATTACTTCAGTTCTCCTGGAAGTCGTCTTCATGTCACCAGGACTGCGGAGGTTAGTCATGAAAGGGTCGAAACTGCTCAATTGTATCTACGAGTTGCCAAACGTGGTTCTATTCCTTGTGTAGAAGTATTATGATGGTCAGGTAGCCACCAGAGTTGAATCAACATCATGATTGTCAGTCCCAGCTTGTCGATGGGTAGAATTTTGGAGCCAAAGAGACCAACCAATTTCTTCGTGTTAAACTCCCCTTTTGGACAAGCTGAGGTCTTATTAAGTCCCCCCCCCAAGGTTTGAAATCGGATCATTAGTTTGATCTCCAGATGGGGCAGAGTTCCAGCAATAAGACCAACAACATCAACAAGAAATGGGTACATGTGGATGCTAAACGGTTCTATTCTCAGCATTAAACTGTTTAATGTCGTAAAGTAGTTATGAACAACCCAAATGCTGCATTAGATTGGACTATATCCATTCTGAGGGAAATTGTAGCATTTAAAGTATGATGTTTAGCAAGGAAATTCATGCTGCACCTGAAATAAAGTCCTTATGTAAGCTTCAGCATGAAATACCATCTTAAAAGTCCAAATTTTAAACCCAGTAGAATTGATATACACCATCCCAGAATTGATATAGACCAACGATATTCGTTGCTAAACAAATTCTAAGAACAATTTTAATTGACTT
The DNA here is from genome assembly GCA_023313725.1 of Lithobius niger. Lineage (NCBI taxonomy): Eukaryota > Metazoa > Arthropoda > Chilopoda > Lithobiomorpha > Lithobiidae > Lithobius > Lithobius niger. Next base: position 19,034 of record JAHWFP010160250.1, on the reverse strand, counting down.
ATTAATGACCACTATCGCAAACCTTGACAAGTTAATCGAAATTTTTCTCGGAAAATATATCTTCATAATTTTCTAACGGTAAGGGACCGGCTATTATTTATGGCCGGGGGTGGGAGGGGTTCGGGAGGAAATGAAAATGTGATCACCAAATTTTCGATGACCCCCTCTTTCCGACCCTGAAAATAAATGTGGCCCTCCCAGTCAAGGTTTAAAATATTGTGGCCCCCCCCCCCCGAAAAATACGCGCATAATGAATATACTGTTTGCTTGTATGCCCACATCCATAACATAAGCAGCACCTGAAAGATTGAAGAAGCCAAGAAACCAGGTACCAAGGCTTCACTACAAAGTATTTTGTGAAAACAAGATTCGTAAAATTGGTAAAAACGACTACAAAACCTTGAAATATTCTCGTCACGGGGGGCAGAACCCGAGGTGTTTTTAGAAATTTTGACTGCTGAAAGTGCCATTTTTGAGGTTCAATAATGACTTTTTCTTCCTGCTTTTACTCCTGTGTTTTTAACCCCCCCCTCTTGATGGCACCCCTCCCTTCAGAGGGTCCAAAACTTACCCCCCTCCCCAGCAATAAGTTCTGACCAGACCCTAATTAACCAATGAGAACCTAGTAAACACCTGCCTCCAGCCAAAAACGCCTCCTTAACACCAATTGAACCACCACACGGTATTTTATCATATTACACCTCTGCTACGTTCTTCCATTTTGTTTGAATCGAGTCTACTGTCTTACTGGTCTTCGCCATGTAATGCACACCCGACAAAATTCCATTTAACAAATTTCGACGTACTAGAATCATTGCTCGTCACATTGAAGCTCGAATGACTTCTTTACAAAGTTCGAATATTCTCTGGTTTCCACGTGACCGAATGATCTGCTGGAACGATAAGTTAACCGACCAAGGTCAAAAAGCCTACCATCGCTTTTCCACCAAAGCGTAAAAAACGAAACGAATAGTTTTCTTGATCTTTGCTAATATTCTAACAATAAATCGTGGCTTCTGTAGCAACAGCAGTATGTCAAGAACTAAATGTGGTGTCAAAATTAAATAGTTGAAAATAAAATGTTAATAAGTCGTATCACTTAGTAATGTTACGGAACATATTCTATTATAAATCTAAGAACCAACATTTTTATTTAAAATAAAACACTTATTTAAATTTCTTCAAACGCCATGGCTGGTATCTTAGTACAACAATTGTTTGCTTTCACGGTTAGTTAGGGCAGTTTTTGTCAAGTTTGTGATGGATCGTTGGGGGAATAAAACTGCCTTATCTATCAAGGCGGAGGTAGAAAATAGCCGTTCTAAGAACACTAAACGAACCAATAAGCGCATTTGGTGACACTTTGTAGACTTTCGTCATTTGTGCAAGGAGGAATTATGAATTTAAGCACGAAATCACCACAGTACAACTAGGCAGTATTATGCAAGTTCGAAGTTATTTTTAACGTTGATTTTTAAAGGAGACGGTATATTCTCGTTTCAAATACAACTCGAGCATAGTTTAGGTACCAATAAATTTTCTCAACCACTCCTTACATTCCCAAGCTGAAGAAAACGCCTTGCGCAAGCACTTGGTACGTTTTCAGCTTCGGAATGTAAATAGTAGTTGAGAACATTTATCGATAAAAAACTATGCTCTTGTGGAATTACTAAAACTGATAAAAGCTATAATAATTTTCTGCCAACGTGTATTTACATTTGATTTGGATTGATTATTGTTGATTGCAATATGTTTGCAGTATACTTTTTTCCGTATTTCTATACTTGATTTCTGTCTGTTTACACTATGATTCTGGCTATTTTTCTCCAGTCTTACCTGATTATTTTCAATGAAATATAACAGTCCTTCAACATTATACTACATCGGGTAAGCAGTGAAACTGCATCATAACTGAAAGGAATTAGTTGTAGCCATTAAAGTCTATGCTGTTAATGACTTACATAAACACAGCAAATTGCTCTTTTTGGTTGCGCATATCATCGACTCATAACTTGCTTATACCTTTTCCCCGGTTTGGATGCAAATGATCGTTTTCATTGCTACGTTACCATACTACAAACATTAGTTACAAATAATTAGCTGAAATTATGAAAAACATTCTTGCACTGCCTCAGTGACTGGTAATTAAATAATTTTTGTTTGCTCGTTCTGTAGATGAAGTGGCTATTAGTTAAAGCGCTACTGAACGAATGTTTGTAACTGTATATTTAAAAAAGGCTATAATTAGTTATTGTGCATAAAATTCCACCGTGCAATTCAGCGGCAAGTTAACTGATTCCACCTTGAAACTTAAATGAAAGTAAACTGAACGGTACATTTACGTTTCAAGGTGGAATCAGTTAACTTGCCGCTGAATTGCACGGTGGAATTTTATGCACAATAACTAATTATTGCTTTTTTTTAATATACAGTTACAACATTTCTATGCTTTTTCATCTACCTTTACTTAACTAAATATGCCAGTAAATATTCCTTATATGAATTTCCTTATCTTCCTTGGTCCCTAAAAATGAATGCTTCTTTAAAATTATATGCATGCATAACTGTTGCCATAATTACACTTAACATTTATGCAGATATTAGCTAACTGTCAGGCTGGTTAAAAATGTGAAGTCAGATGAAAGAGATTGGGCTCAACTAGGTCGGGGCTGACGTCATGATGTGTATGCATGCGTTGTGACAGTCTTCTTTCCAGTTACGACTCATGGTTTCAAGTTCATCGAAGTAAAACCACAACACCCTCCAGTTGTCATCAATCTTTTGGAATCTCTCAGGTTCCACCTTCCTTGGTTGCTATAAGAGCCATCAAAAACTTAGAAGTGAGAAGGAGATCAAATTTCATTCTACAGAGTTCCAGAAGTCCAAACCATTCCTCGAAAGGCATTCGATATAGTCAACTTCAATCAATCCCCAAAAGAGCTTTCTTAATTTTCGCTGGACCGACTCAATCAGGTTGATATCTTTAGTCAGATAAGGGGACCCACTGGTATTGCACACTACAATAGTGGTCTTACGAAAACTTTAAATGCCCACACTCACTTGTGTATGTTTACAGATGCACAGCATCTCTTCAAATACAGCAAGTCGTCTTAAAACCAAAGAACTAATCTACTGAAAGTGTAGAGAGGATTTTGGGCTGTGTAGAACCAAATTCCCAGATCGTTCACTTCGTTCACTGATGACAATATTTTATTATTTAAGGTGTAATTTTTTCAATTATTTTTCCGACCATCGTTGAAAGAAAGAGAGAAAAAAGAGAATTCCGAGTGTGGAAACTGCCAGACATCAGACATCAAAATGAGCCTAATAATTTTAAATTTGGCTCCAATTTTTTTTCTTAAATGTTAAAAAAAATATAAACTATCGCTTAGCGTATTTACCTTTTCTCTGGATTGAAATGATCTAGCAATGTTTGGCTGGACCTTTTGAAGAGCCACTGTATGTGGCTACATGATGAAACTCGGGAAAAAATGTTAAAAAAACTGATTGCAATTTTTTTATTTTTTCAAACTTTCTATTAAAATAATATCATATTTGGCTTTCATTACCAACAGATAAAAGCACTTGCTAACATTTCTGTTGCATCACACATTTGTTATGATAATGAACGAAGCAACTCAACAGAAATACGTAAGTAATTTATTTAGATATAACCTCACATAGATTAAGCTTCACTTCAAGCATCTTACTCTGCATATTATTAAAATTCGGAGTATCAGATTACTCCCACGTGTGTACTAAGCAAAACAAAACAAAAAATTTGAGAATCGGACGAGTAGTTTACGAAAAAAGGCACATTCTGTATGACAGCGCGCCGCAGAAAAAAGAAATACTGTAAAAATGCACTAAAAGTGGATTATGTCAGTAGAAAGACAAACGTGCAGGAAAACCACATACTTGCAGGAATCTCACTGTTAACGTGTAAACATTATCCTAAGACTATTCATTGCCCTTTTTTTTTAGATTTCTAGTGCGTTGCATTATGATGTTAGTCTAATTATTAGCCTTTTGCAAGCTATGTGAGGCTCTCTGCTTATCGATCCTTTTTGGAATGTGTTCACTCAGCTTGCCAACAACACATTCCAATTTTCCCAGTACTGTTTTCTTTTATGAATGGCCGTTGCTATAGACCAAAAAGCATATAGTACAATGAATTCACTTATGAGGATGTAGACAATTGCAGGTTTTTGCATTTTTTGCAGGACATCTGCAGTAGCTCAGAGACGCTCACTTTACAAGTGCACTCTGCAGTCAACATTTATTTTCGTGATGTTAGAGGGGGAAAATTGTAAAAATAAATATGCTGAAATATTCAACAGACGTTAGGCTACCAAATATTATGCCTAAAAAATGTTGACTAATTTTTTTTTACGATTTACACTCAACAGTGTGCATCACTGAACCGCATTGCCTCCGCATCTGCTTTCTATGAAACTTTGCTTATAATGTAAGATAATAATAAGATAGTATGAGGGTATTATTTGTATTACAATATAATACAAGGTGTAGCAACATTGAAGAGATACAAGGCATACGACCATGAAGTGCAAATAGGGCGTCAGCCTTTTTAGGCTAAAATATGCAAGTAGAGGGAATCGCGAGTTGCAGTGGTCATTTCTTAACTTCATAAAAACGTTGTGAAAAAATAAATAAAAAGCATGGGGCAACAACCAGTGGTGGAACAGTAGGCTGTTGGTATGTTCAATTGCGCACGGATAGCAGCTTAAGAGGGGCTCCGTTGGACCTCTTATTCATGCATTTGAATATAGAGTAAATCAGCGCAATGGTCGGTTGTGCATTGGTTGCTCCCGGGACTTAAGCATATAGTCCGGCTTCTGTCGACAATCCTAATTCGCTTCGCACTAGCGACCAGCATTTATTCCTCATATCTGAATTTTGGACAGCAGTGCACCAAACTTGACGTATTGCCAACAATTGTCACCATATTTTGTCAGTTTAGCAATGCCACTCCCTCTTAGTAAAGTGCACTGCAGAGCAGTACAAGGCGCTAATTATTCTATGCTGGTGTATGGCTGCTTTTCATCAGCTGTTCCCAAAGAAAACTTTTGAACCCATTGAAGATTTGCATGTGCATTCTATGCTTTATTTGTAGATATAAGTTTACGTACGAATAATATGACGTGAGCAGCTTTGATGATGCTGACTTTAAGAGATCAAAATTATTCTGATGTTAGCTCAACACAGTGGAATAACTATTCAGGGCACTTTTTCATAATTAAAGTACAATTTCAAGACTGGAAACGTAAAATCCACCTCTAAAAAACAAACACGTCAGGTCTTTTCAATCAGTAGCTGTCATTCAAATTCACTTCTTTCTCTCACTCCAAGACATACTTTTGAACGGGAGAAAACTAGATGTAATGAAGCCACTTGTATTACCAAAATCAGGAAAGAAAATGAAGCATCCAAAGATATTTTCTTCTCAGATGATTGAGAGAATTTTAAAATAAGAACCAACCTATTACAATTGCTGACGAATAACTCTTGAAACGGTAATATACGTCACTGTCAAATATGCTGAATGTTAAATTAGGACGAGGATGTTGCAGGCAAAGTTCCATTGTTAAGTGAATGTTGCTGTGTATAACGTATGAATTGTAAAAAATGCTGGAATAGGTGATGTGTTGCTTCGGTACAGTTTGTATTTATCGTTACGTTTTCATTACAACGATAATCATTTCCAATCCCATCACTTCTCATTTGTGACAATATAATGAGATAAGCTACCATAGTACTGATGATCTGTAAGGAAATGAAAAGAGAACCGTAAGGAATATTTGAAGACCAAACAAAAATTAGGTACAAGAAAAGCATCTACATACCGTTGAAAATGTTTTCCGGTTTATCACAAAGAGTCCTAGGATAGATGTAAATTCTATGGGGTGATCCAAATCGTTCAAAAGCATTGTTACCTGTAACAGTTAAACGATGGCGATAGTTATTAATAATGAGCTGTTTGGAGCTAAATTTGTACAAAAACGTAATTTACCTGAAACTCTTCCTTGCGAGATAGATCGTTCCTTTTAGCACGAGTCAAACATTCGCGTCCAGCACTTGCCTGTAAATTAGAATACAGTCTTTAGCAAAATGGTACGACTTGATATCCAATTTCCATCTGTCCCTTGTTCATGCGTTAAATTAAATCTTTTTTATTTGTCTGTGCTGAAGGTATTAGTTGAACTCACAGCCAAACGACTATTAATTGAAAGATATTGCTGTTTTTATGGAACCTGTAAAGGGTACTAAAGAACCGAAATCCATTTGTTTTACTTATCGACAGCTAATCATAAGGAATTGAAATGTGATGATGAAAAGTTATTTTTTTGTTAGATTATTTCGACAAAATCATTACCTGCAATAAAGCAATACGTTAATTTTTCATTTTTATAAAGTTTATCCAGTACGTTATGTTTTGTTGGAATTCGTCAGGATTCCACACGTACAATGCAGGTAGATTGTTGAATTAAAAAAATAAGAAGTACTGACTTCTACACTAAATGATATTTTCCAGGATTAAAAAATAACTGATATTTTCGTAAATATTGAATAATGGATATATTGATGTGCATCCAATACATAATTGATCAAGAAATTGATATGTGCGTAGTATCAATAATAGCTAAAAATTTAGAATAAAATACAAAATTTAAAAGGGAATAAACGTAAAAAATATCACTTTGTAAAAGAATGGGCTATTAGGGCACCTACGTGACTGGGATAGAACATGTAGATTTTAGTGTATGCTAAAAAAGTATGGTTATTCTGAAAAATTTTTCCCTCTTTGTAGTAAAATAACATACCTCAGAGTTTAAAGCATGGTTAAGACAGTCTGTGATTAACTTGCTAAAGAAACTTGTTTTTATGTTTACTATCAACTTTAAACTTTACTTGGTACAACGAGGTACAATGAGGTATTTAGTAAAGTGTTGTACAAAGACAAATTTAAGTGTAAAGCAAGAAAAGGGGCCCACAATTCCTAAGGTAGTGGGCCCACATAAGCTTGTACCACCATTCCTAGTTCGCAATAAAGGTCCTAATTTCCTGTTTTGCATCATCTCCCATAATTAAGTAAAATATCGTAAATACAGATAAAGGCTATTCAAGGATTAAAATACTGATTCCTGGGTCCCCCAGTTCGTTCAATATCGCCTGGCCATTTCAAGTTATTATTTTTTAATTTGGGAAAACTGTTGTTTAGACCTTTTTTTGGAATACAATGGGAATGGTGCCTACACTGGGAATGGTGCCTGCACATTACTTAAAATGTTGCTCTTTGTGTACTTTTAATGATCATTGGTCTTCTTTCCAAAGGATGCTTCCCCCTCCCCCATTTGAAAGTCTGTGGGCGCCTACAGTGACCCATCGAACAAATCCGTCGTCAGTCGAACTGCTGCAAACCATCATACCATTGCCATGCCAGCAATAACCTGAGCCACAAGATAACGGGAAAAAAATGCTGGGAAGCACGCGAGCTGTAAATAGTAAACATTTTCTTGGCGAGCTGTATCTCTGGACCGCCTCCCCCCCTTTTTTGATTTTTGACCTGATGTTGGCATTTGCCCCCCCCCGCATATTACTGCTGTCATACACGTGACTACTACTTTAAAATTTTTCACACGGCGAGTATACAAATATGTGTAGTTTTTAATTTCAATTTTTTAATAAAACTTTTTTATAAAATCTTATACAAGATTTCATTTGCCCCTACCCTTTCCAATTCCTTCATGGGCCCATGGGCCGGCGCCCTTATCATCTGCCGGAATCACATGGGTAATCGTCTAACTGGAAGAACGTATACAATATAACGGAAAATCGTCTAACACGAACTTCGTGTAATGAAAAATACGATATTCCGTTTAGGTGATTTTCATTATATGATATTCCGTTTAGAGGATTGTCCAGAATTTTTATTTATGCAAATATTAAGCAATTATCCCGCCCCTAACCAGGGAAGTCCCTAAACAATCCGTTTTGGAAACTTAAAAAAAAACCGTTAGGGTCCCCCCCCCCCGCGAAAAATGTGCGCTTTTCGTATATCCATTGAGACCGTCTGCAGATGATTCCTGCAGCCAAGATTAATGTTGAGCCAAAATAAGAAAGTATAGCTCTCCAAACCGATAGTCACCGTTAGTTGTAAGGAAACGTGTCCCGTTTTTAATGAAAAGATATGTTGGTTTAAAAATGTTCTATAAAATGTTCCTTACACCCATCTCCTGTCGAAATTCATACAATAAGTATGTTGAACACACTTAACACTGAACACGTTTGAATGCCCACATCCGCAACATAGTCAGCACCTAAAATACCAAAGAAGCCAAGAAACCAGGTGCCAAGGCTTTTCTAGAAAATCTTTTGTAAAAACTAGACTTGCAGAAACGGTAATAATAGCGTCAAAGCCTTGTAACATTCACATCATGGGGGACCCAGATTGAAGCTGAGGTGTTTTTAGAAATTTTGATTCTAAAGTGCCATTTTTGAGGTCCAAGAATGACTTTTTCTTCCAGTTGATCAGTGTGCTTTTGATCCACCCCCCTCTTGACAGCACCTGAAAACTTTATGAGCCCCCCCCCTCGAGAAGGTCTTAAATAATGACCCCCTAATTCCCCCACCCCTTCCTCCCCAGCGATAAATGATGACTGGTCTCTTACACGACTAGTTACACAGAAAAGTTGACTTTTACACAGCTGAATTTTTAAAGCATTTTTAAGCCGTTCACATTGTTCCCATTTTCTCGCAAATCACAGATTGAATTTGGCTACAGAATATGCTCAAGGAAGATACATGTTCGCACAGAAGGAAAAAAGTCGTAATTATAAACAGAAACAATTTTTTTTTCGTAGTTTGGCTTAGCAATTAATCAGTAGCGCTGCGCAGCTACTATCTCAGCGGGCCTTGGGTAGAAACATCTAATTCAAGTGTCGGATACAAGGGCGAGCTTCAGTCAAGGAAGGAAACAGCTCCGCATTTAACTGTGTTCCCGGCTTAAGAGTTGCTCGCGCGATCAAAGTTTCGATTTCGGGTTTCGGTTTTCGAGACGAATTAAGTTAATTTCAGGGATCTGGCAACAGGTGTCGCATCCGTACAGTATGAGGTTTTTGATCACACGCTAGAGTAAACTGAATCTGATAGAGTTGAAAACTCATCATTTTCATAGACTCATGGTAGCATGTATTCCCTTGATATGTCATGGCAAAGTTTGTCAAATTAAATTTCAATCAATTTATTCTGTGACATGTTACGTAAAGTTTTCTCAGCGAATCGAGTTTTGTTACGATGGTGGATCACAATAGTAGAAGTCAACCTGCAGAATAGCTGTGATTTTCTGCTGTTGCTAATCAATAGGACACATGAGGTATTGTCGGTTGTTTATCACTGCAATGGTACAGTTGTTTTGCATTGAACAGTTCCCAGGTGAAACTGATTCACATCGAATGTCTGAAGGCCGAAATTGAATCAGGACAATCAGATATGTGAAAGTAGTACCCACAATCTGAAAAAAAGGAAATGTCACTGTATTTTCGTTCCATTCTTTCTTTTTAATTCGACATAGTACAATACAGGAGAACAAATTATGTCTGAATAAATTGAGATGGACAATTTGCAGTATGGCTTTAGTCCAACATCCTAGATGTATGACAATATTTAGATTAGCGGTTTGAATAATATCTATGTAATGTGTGGTGCAGTGGCAACCCGGACCACTGCCCTGTGACTGAGGTCGGCGCTAATGACCAAGCTGTTGATGCGCCATTAAGCATCAATCCCCCACATCCTAGCTTGTTAGAAAAATTATTGGTAACATACCGAAATTAATTTTTATTATCATTAATTTTGTTGGACAAAATAAATTATTTTAATTTTTAATTGGTAAAGCATTCCAGTACACTCAATAATGTGCCGTCCAGTCTTGGCTACAGAAACAAAATTGACTAAAAATGAGCATCAAAATACTGAGAAAAGTAAAAAAAAAGTGTCTTAATTGACCTAATATTTTGTATTAAATCTCTATTAAATTTCACAGGCAAAATCACTTGCTGCCGTGGCTGTAATTTTACGTAACAACGATCACTGTGAACTATAAAACTGAAAAGTGATACTGATTCCTGAAACTAGAATGCTTGAACTCAGCAGGCACATTATCAAATCATTTTTATCATCTTGCAGGTTTCAGACAGAGGCATAAAACGACAGATTCAAATTCTTTTTGTTTTAACTTTCTGTAGGCAACTTACAGTTGTAAAAGTTGTTGTATTGATTGTAAATAACTTTCCAACTGATGTCATTTCAACTGGACAATGGCTCAATAACTTGATCAAAGAATAGACCTAAAACACAATGATCAAATGAGTTAGTTTTGAAATATGAGCGAGTGTATTTATGTCCTATGACAAATTGCCTTATACGTGATCAGCTGTATGTTTAAAGTAAACTTTTTAGTAAAATAATAAAAAAAAAATCAGTATATCAGCATTTGAATTTATTGTATGCACCTGTACTAAACATGATAGGATCTACTAAATCGATTTATTAACTAGCAGAACTACCCTGCTTTGCTTTAGTGGAGTAATTTTGCAAAGCACTAAATATTTATCCAAAAAATTCCAACAAAGAGAAATGAAACTTCAGTTACCGCATGCTGCCACGGGTGTTTGCTTCAATTGCAACATTTGGTTAAAATTGATCTGGTCTCCATCCTAATCTAAATAAATGAGGGCAACATATGCACTGGCGAACTCCATCCCCCACTCTCAATCTATTTTGTAGTTATTATAGCAGTAGAATGCGAAGAGCACGGCTAAAAGATACACTGAACACTTATTCCCTGTCTATTCAATTATTAGAATAACAACGCATATTTAAATGCTTTGGCTTCGGCTTTTCATACCGAACGCCCAGGAAGTTGTGATATAGGCTTCCTCATAACGTGTATTATCTGTGTTACACTTTAGCAGATAATACACGCTATATGATTTTTATAGTGGTTTTGTTCTTTTTTTTTATGTCGTCTAGTTTCATTTGTCTTTCGTCCATTTTTACATTGGGGAAAGTATAATACAGACATAAGTAGGAAGAAATACGACGAAATAAAACCAACGTAACGTGAAAACCATGGCCTGTTGTTGTTTACGACTTGCATGTGAGATGCTGAAGCAGTGCGCATCTAGCGCAACATCTATTGGGAAATTTTAAATGCTTGCTCGTGCTCCATCGTTTTCCTGGGAAACTTTCCGTTATAGTGTAAGATTGAAATGTTCTTATACGAAGAGTAATGGACGATGTTCCAATGCAACAAAACATGTAAAGTACTTATGGGTTTTAGCTTTTCTTAGGTATTAGTGGCCTTGTCGCCACCAGAGAAGCATTAACTGCTTTCGATAATATGATTATAGCAATTTTCAGAATAAACTCGAAGAGTTCAAACGATAGCATTGTACTGTAAGTGAATCCAGAATGTGTTAGATTATTTCAGGAGTGGCATAAATCATGCACCAAATGGAGCTGAGGGAGTGAATCACACCATCCCACGTAAACGTTATTTAGCTAATTCGGCAAAATTATTAAATCAAATACTCAAGTATTTGTAGGGAGATAATTTGCTTTCAGCAAGAATTTAAGTTCAAAAAGCAAGAACATAAGTTGACATTCCTTAATACTCACGAACACATTAAAATTAACATGCAAATAATTAAAATTTCAAACGATGTATTTCGAACCCATTAATTCAGCAATTCCGTACACCCAATCAATTCTCTCAACTAATTAGTAGCAGTAAAATTTAATTCAATCTAATTTACGTGGTTTTCTCTTTGGTACAATGCTGAAAATGGAATTCAAAGTAGTGTTCTTAACTCAAAGTACTGTTCTTAAGATACCCACTTCGTCAATCTCGTGTTACTTGTAGTAATAAAATAGCGGAATTTCGATTACACCTCGATTCATGAATATGCACGTTTACCATTAATTCGATTGGAAGCTATATTGCAAACCACACAAGAGTGACTAAATTCAATGATTCTTAAACACACCACATAGAGTAAATTATGCAAAACGTGAATGAAATGAGGTTCTTCCAAGCTAGTTGAGATATGGAACGCGCATTTTTTAGGTACATGAAAACAGCTGTACAAACAGGTAGCAACGGATGCAGAATAAAACCCGTCTTCTAACCAAAACCGCCCTATCCCCTGGCAACCAAAAATTGTGTTGAAACCGATGATCAACATCAGCTGATTAAAAATGTGACAAGGTGAAGTTCTGGCAAGAACATCGACTGAATCTTTCTCTTTCATTCTGTCACTCCTGTTTTCTTACATGAGATCGGAAAAGAAATGAATTTGCATACTTTTTGAGTTATTTCAAATTAAATATAAATAAAATATCAATAAAGTTAGTTTAATTCATGAAGCAACATTCAGACCAACAGAATTATTAAAATAATTTATAAAGTCTTAACTTGTATGAAAAAGTAAATTCCTACATGAAAAAGTAAATTCCAGTGTTAATGCGGCAATCATGATAATTTTTCATACCCACTCATGGTACTCCACAAAATGACCACACATCATTTTGCATTGCTGAAAGCCTAATGTCATATGTCTTCTAAGCCATTCAAATTCAAAATCATTTTTGATACTAAAGATAGTAATGCAGTATACCTACACCAACCACTGGTACTGTTTCGAAGCCAATGATGACGTTGTTTTGAATCCATATGAGAAGTTCAACTAGGGTTCTCTCATTTTATTCAAACGTTAAGACATGTGAACACCATAAAATATGCTTTACAGGAGTTATATTTTAGGTTTATTTATGAACATAGTAACGAAAAAATAATACATGAACTAGGAATTTAGCTATGGAGAATCTAAGGAGAAAATTACGTAGAGCGACGAGTGGATGTGCATGCTTTACTCCTACACAAAAAAGTGGAGTTAGGACCGTGAACTGAAATCAATTAAAAGAATGAACATGTAGTAAATGACTGTTAAAATAAAAAGACCAGTTTTTGTTATTCTCGCGTTTACTTGCGAAGTTGATATGAAAGTGGGAAAATATATATTCGGTGACTTCTGGGAAAGCCTACATCAAACATAGTTCCAAAGCTTCATAAAAATATAAGCTTTTGCCAAAAGTAATAAAAGGGTGATGCAGGAAAAATTCTGCATTATACATCTAATGTTTCTTATATGTCAATATATTTATGTATCTGGTGTGAAAGTCTACCACAGTTCAAAGGTTCATGTTTCCGAGGATTAATGTAGTTCCATTGCGAATTTCTTCTTGTTAGTTGTAACCAAAATAGACCCTGTCCCAAAGTATTACACACAAAGTTAGATGCCTTCACCACACACAAAACTCGACCTTCACGGCCCAACTTCATAACAGCAAAAGGCCGAAAAAGAGTATAACAAAGGGGAAAACATTGTTGACAAAGAGAATAAATGGGAGAGCATAAATAAGGACATCACTCCCAGTAAAAGAAGTGACAACATCAGTCCCAAAGTACTGAATTTCCAGAAAACAAGAAGAGTCTACACGATCAACAGCATTCGGCAAAACCGCTAAAAAGAACAGCTCCAAGCAAAGACGACATGTAAAACCCAAGCTTGAAACGATATGTGTATTTCAAATCAACGAAACTGCAAAGTGCGTCAAAAACTATGAAGTAAATAAGAACATGCGTAAGGTAATAATATGGCAGCAAAGAAAACAGTGAACAAGCAGATTGAATACATAAAGCTTTCTTTATTTATGTCGGAATGATGTAAATATATTTGACACCTTGGGACGTATGGGAAGTCAGATGGTCATGGAATGTCTGCAAAGAGCTCTTATAATGAAAAAGGTCCTCCATCTACTTTGGCTTTGTAGTGGTTGGGCACTCGAGTCCGGATGATGTTGAACAGTTAAGTCCGGCACAACGATGCAAGAATGATGTTGTGGTGCCATCTGTTGTCGCCGGAACTGGGAGATGTAATAGATTCTGGTGGTGTCGGTATTTGACTGTGGTAAGTTTACACTTGAATAATATGACGGCGACGCCTGGTATTCTGGTTGTCTTCCCATGAAATACTATGCCGCAGGATGCTGGCTTGGTCGTGATGCGACCTTATGCTAAGGCTTTAGATGTTGGCTGAAAAAACGTAGGCATCTCAGCACCAGGGTAGGACAGGCTGTCCATGAGTTCAGTTTGTAATAAGGCCGGCAGTATAGGACTTCCTCAGTATAATAACAATTTCTGGACAATGCTTAATGATGGATGTTGAATGCCTCGGAAAATACAAATGCAGGCTTCATTTTCTATTAACACATAACCAATGGCAAGGATTTCAGACATAAGATCTCTAGCTCATCAAATGTAGCTGGTGACGTAGTCAACTGTCGACATGTAGATGTTCAGGATTTATTTCGTCTTATGCATGTACTCAAACGGGTCGACTTTCGCAATCTTGTTAAGTTGATTCCAAATTTGGTGGGCATTTCGAATCCCTTGAAAGTGAATTAATAGGTCTGATCCTAGAGTCCGCATCAAAATCATTTTACAATCTTCATTGTGTTAGGGCCATTCTTGGATCTGCTGAAGCTGTAGCCTCATTAGGATTGGGTGGTCCTTGTTCGAGGATTTCTGGAATCTACAGCTTCCCGTCAGTGAGACATGTGAAAAGAGGTAACCACAATTTGTAGGTGTAGAAACCCGTAAGAGTGGAGATGACTTTGCAATGGCCGGGCATATGGTGGAGGTATCCTTGTCATAGCGCGGCTTGGTTTCTGGGTGCTGGTTGACACCCCTACTGTGCCATGATTGGTCAATCAATAAATCTACTTTTACGGGAGCTTTGATGATAGTTTGAGAGGATGAAAGAAGGTTCATTGGGCTCAGTGGTATTTTCGTAGCATGGGGCGGTACTCTGAGTTAGACTAGATTTGTATTCTCTCCTATGGTTCTCTTCTATGCTACCATACTGTTGAATGATGTAAGCCCATGCTGCCATAATGGTAGCGTAGCTGATGCCGACACTATTATCCAGAGCGTATTTCTGTCCTGGTTCCTGTCGTGATGTTCCCTAATTGATTATTGAATCCTACAACACTCATCAGACGTTGTGCAGAGGGTGATACGATTCAAAGGCCTCTAGGTGAAACGTTGGGATGAGCTGATGGGACAGTATTAGGAAGTTAAATTTTACATGAGGTTTTGGATTGGATCATTGTAAAAACCGGACAGTGCTCAGTCAGACATTGCCATATCTGAGGTTTATGGATAAAGGCACATAATAGGCACGTAGACAGGTGAGTGCGTAAATTTTAATGTCAGCAAGGATAATTTACGATCTGGTTTACAATTACTTGCAAAGGTCCAAAAGTACCAATTTGGAATATGGGGTTACTTTCTCACTCACTTTTGATAGGGCCAAATCCTAAAATGCTCCGGTATTGTTCCCTGCTGTTCTCTCAATTTCATCAGAAATGGCATAAAATCATTGGACAATTCAGAAGAATCCGATTTAATTGGTTTGTGACAATCTCAGTCTTCGAATTCCATGATGGTTGGTACTTCAATGTAGGAAAAAAACTGGTAGAGAAGGCCTAAGCCTATTTCATGGCAAAATGGCTGCCCTTTGTAGGATATACGAAATAGATTCCTACTCATTAAAAAAGAGTTTGGGAGACAGAGTAGGAAGTTACGAGAGAGAGTTAGAGAAATAATGGGGGGGGGGGGGGTGCATCGGAGACTGACTTGACAAAGACAAGGAGGAAAATACAATAGGGAAAGAGGATGTAATGGATGCCGTGATAAAACTCCCATGAAAGACAAATTGTTGTAGGATTCAATGCTTACATAGACGTACAATCAATACAATAAACTAGGAAACTGGCTTTGGGCCTATTGTAGGCGGAGTGGAGAGAAATTTATTTTAAATTTGTATTAACTCTCATTTGTATTAACTCGGCTACATTTGAGTTGACGCTCTTTGCTGATATTTTTTCATTTTAGCTTTTTTTTCATTTTAACATGCGTTCGTTTGCTCCCACATTTAGTTTCTGTTTCGTTATTTGCAGCCTCTTTATGCCATCGCCGCCGTAGTAAAATCACCACGTTAGCCACCTTGGATAAGCTGCTGGCAAAAACCGTCAATATTGTGTTAATTGTGTATATTTATTGCAGAGTATCTTTCTTAGATTTAAAATATTAACAATAAAGCGTTAACTCCAAGCTAAACAATCATCCGTAATGATAGTCCTTCACAATAATTATCCTTATACTTCAAAATATCCTTGGCTCCCTTCGCCGCCTCCTACGACAATGCTGAATGAATACCTCTGGCACGTACTGCAACAGCGAACGCTAATTTTTTTTTTAAATTGGAAGTAACATAGTTGTAGGTCAGAAGGTGTTAGCTTGGGTTTGAAGATAGCATTTAAATAATCTAAAGACTTATTTTAACCTTATTGTTATCTCCCGTGTTAGTTTCGTAAGTGACACAGTAGAGAATTTAGGCCTATTGCGTTCGAGGTTAGGCCTATTCATTCTTGCAACACGGGATGGCGAGTGAAGTGTCCATAGCAATCCAGGAATCTAGAAATTATTATACAAAGCGAAATTATTGTTCCGTGTTGCGATATGAACATGTAGTCTGCAGTTTACTGTCGTTTTATATGAGCAGTTTCCTTTTGCAGTGGTGATTTGATGTTTCACATTCCAGATTCCAGTTAATAGTGTCTACGTCACTTTGGTTACCATGTTGGCTGAATTCTTCCAAGCATTCTTTTCACTTGAAACTAATTGAGTCATAAACGAATCCTTCTGTTTTTGCCATTTGCTTGCCTTCTTCTAGTGGTTAAAGTGCTATAATCAAATGTTATTACTTCCATAAGTTATATAAAAAAAAGATTGTTAGCTGTAAGGAAGGTACAATGATTTATTTTCGCGTTATTTTAAAAGTTCACTTGATTACCAGCAGCACAGTGTATGCTTCGTCGGAATTCCTTAACTCTTCAGGATTCAAAATTAACAATGGTGAGTGTTTGATCGATAAATTCAAAAAATTGTAATTTCGTGGATTATAATTGATCAATTTACTCCAAATTCATAAACAGCAATACTTTTGGAGCTATCTATCAATGTAGCAAATTTCATAGCAATCTGCGTTTTGGTCTGAGCTCCACCCAGACTACAGCAGTGCAACCAACTAACCACACAACATTTTGCAATTCGATATCTGTTATAGGCTACGCTATGCTCGCTTTGCTCGCTCCGCGCTGCCAATAATAAAGGAAATGCTCCGGCTGAAAACTGATAACATTGTTGTTGGACAAAGTCAATTGTGTAAAGTGGTTTGTAAAAAATAATATCTATGCAGCAACGTCTAAAACAAGGGAAAATACAGATGCAATAAGCGTCATTAACTGTAATGAGCTTCAAATCAGCTACTGTCTTTTTATGAGTAAATTAAGGTAAGGTAAAACAGTAGATAGGGAGTTTGAGAGTGGAGGAGTGCTGGGCTGGGTAGCACCTCTCACAATAAAAATGTAATGGCCCTTCATAGATCAAAATCTAGGGCAAAATAATAAGCTGAAAATATTGTTAATAAAAAATTACATCCAGCATAGCGTAGAGTAAAAGAAAATTTAATAGTAAAACTGAAAGAGTGAATTCCAGAGACTGCTACAAAGACAGCTGCGCATCCACTGAAACGTAAAAAAGTACGTACCAAATCGTGAGACAGGATATGACTTAGGCCTTACCAATATGGGTTGCAAACTTTGTGTTGGTTGTAAAACATTGCCTTTGTTGTACTTCCTGAATCGGCCTACTTCATTTCAGATATTGACTATAACTTCACACCCATTTTAACTTATTAAAAATAAGTAATAAAAAACACAAAAGAAGAAAAATATTATAAAGACTGCGCAAGAACTTGCCTTATCTTTTTCCATTTTTGATAAATTTGTCATTTCATTATGTTGCAGCAGAGTGTTTAAGCCCAGTCTTGCCTGAAATTGTTACCAAAAACAATTAGCTCTACAATAATGGAGTGAATGTCAATGCTAAGACAAGGTACTGGGTAAAATTAAAACACACTTTTGCAATATAATATTGTTACCAATATCGAAACGCAAGAGGTCAGAAAATTCACACCAGTTGTCTGGGTTCGAATTTGTAATGTGATAATTTCGGTCATTACAAAGCACGCTGGCCTTTTTGAAGGTTTCTCCCGTTGCAGAGGTGTATGTTATATGTAAATTTGTGGTTTCCATGGTAAAACGTTGGATGGGCATTTTAACACTTTATGCACGTTTCGCTCTTGATGGTATAAAAGTCGAGTAACATGAGATTGTTTTGTCCTGAAATCTAAATATGGCACCAGTTAGTATACAGTGATGACTTTCGTGACTATGGCAGGAGTACTGTGACTCTGAGAGCGTAACTTCCCACATAACACAATACATGTGGGATGCATGAATCTATGAATTTGCTATTGGCTGGGTCCTCTGCAAATTTGCAACTGTTGCAGTCTTACATAGTGTGTTACGAGATTTAAGTTTATTTCTAATCATTGGCACCAGCACAGATTTTCTTTTTATTAAACTATACATAATTATTTTTCGAGAAAAGCCATGAAACTGACCTGTGCAGAACTACAAGGTAAAGATTAATCAAACAACAAATTTTTTGTCCATTCAGGATGAATATGATAATTGTTTATTTTCCTTTTCATAAAGATTTTTGTTAGCGACTGATATGGCAAGTCCCGTTTTTGTCTACTGGTTGGTATTTTGCTGTTTCTTGGTCAGTTTGTTTGTTCAATGATAATAGCTAAATGTGAACACTGACTGAAACGAAATATGCTAACCAAGGTGTGTTATACATTTTATACATTTTATACATTTGTGTTACTAATTCACGGTAAGCTACTACTAGCTAATCAAACGAGCAACTGAACATTTGGTTATGCCTAACGTCAATCCAATATTTTCTAGCTTTGATC
>JAHWFP010160249.1:0-47571 GCA_023313725.1 Lithobius niger | reverse complement strand
TTCCCTGGGAATAGATTAGCGTGTCGGTCTATCATTTCGTTCAAGTCAGCGAATTGTTCATCCGATAACGTGTTGAATGACTCCGTAACTCCTGACGCACTGGCCATTTTCCACAGTGGGTTCAGGTTGGGTTCGTCCTCATCAGACCGGACCAGTGCCGTAGAAAAAAAGAAACTCGTCTTTCCAACCTGCTGCGGGAAGTACGCAAATCTATTAGCCAAGTCCAGTACCACTTGCGTCGCCTTGATGAAGTCGCTTCCCAGTATGCAATTCTCTGATAGTTCCTTGTAAACCACAAATTTGATTGGATAGTGACGTCCTTCCACCATTATGTCCAATGTCACTTGGCCCTCTGGAGTGATCACGGTGACCCTGTCCGCCAGGATGGCCGAAGGCCCGTGATACTCTTTCATCTTATTATCTGGAGCAATTCGCAGTAACCATGCCTGCGAAATGTTGTTCTGGGCTGATCCCGTGTCAATACATCTCGTGAAAGTCATCTTTCCCACTTGCAACTTCATCCGTGAAAGTCCGTCGTCACTCTTCGTCATCAGGTTCGGTGTGGTTCGCGGTTTGCGAGGCTGGTTGCACAGTAACATGACCTTGGACTTGACAGTTATAGCAAACCAAATTTGACATGCGCGGTGTCCATCTCTTTTCGTTAGGCTTTTAACCTAACGGTCCAGGGTTCGAGTCCCTGTTCGGGCGCCAATTTTGTCACCAATCGGGTGCAAAGGGAACACAAGGCTTCTTTTGTCTTGTACCATGTTTAATTTCGATGGTTGATTCATTTTTATGCATGATGATTTCCCGAATGAAGCTCGACTTCGCTCGCCCGTATTTTATAACTCCCGCCCAAGGTCCCTCGAGATAACGCAGTGCCGCGCGCGCGCTTGTGACAAGCTCCATCACACGTTTTGGGACCCCCCAAAATGTTGCTCATTCGTCAGTTTCACAATGTGAAAGCTCATAAACTACAGAAAAAATATGGTCTTACCTTGACTTGAATCCACTCCTTGAGGTCCTATTTGAAATCCGATTAGCATCTGAAGTGAGGTTTGAATGATGAGCCCTCCTTTTTATAGGGAAAAAAAATTACCCACAATGCATCCTAAGGGCAATCCCCTGCTCCTGGCCAATCAGGAGAAGGCAGGAGGGGATTCCCATTGGGATGCATTATGGGTAATTTTCTTTCCTATAAAAAGGAAGGCTCATCATTCGAACCTCAGTCCAGATGCTGTTCGGATTTCAATGGGGAGCTCAAGGAGGGGATTCAGTTAAGGTAAGTAACATAATTTTTTTCTTTCTGAAGTCTTAATTTTGTTGCGTAGTCTTACGAGTTTTCACATTGCGAGAACTCTGCAAATGCTTTTTAAAGTTATCGCAATGCGAAAGCTCAAAGAGCACTCGTACGACCCCTCCAGTTTTGGGAACCCCCCAAATGTTGCTAATTCGTCATTTTTACAGTTTGAAGCACTCGAGAGCTTTTTAAAGTAATCACAAAGCGAAAGCTTACAGAGCATTCACACGACCCCTACAGTTTTGGGAACCCTCAGATGTTGCTCATTCGTCATTGTCACGCCTTAAAGTGTTTTAGAGTTACCACAATGTGAAAGCTCAAAAAGCATCTGCACGACCGCTCCGGTTTTGGGAACCCCCAAAATGCTGCTAATTCGTGATTTTTTCGCTTTGAAAGCTTTTTTAGAGTTCTTACAATGCCTCAAAAGCACTACCCCCCACGGGTAACCTTCCCGCACAGAGTTGACAAAAGGACTCATGTAGCGAAAGGACAAATTTTGGTAGCCAAAAGGCATTTTTCCCATGGATGACCTCGACCCATCTTGGCTATGGCCGTACTTCCAGTATGCAAAAAGATAACAAAAAGCACTCCTCCTCCAGATTGAAGAAATCCTGCACGCTGGAGCGATTTTTTTAGGGTCTATTTATGTAAAATTCCCGCGCGGGAAGCGACTTTTTTTGAGGGGGAAGCAAATTGCACCTCCTCTAGATCTATGAAAACGGGAAAAAAAGCCAGCACTTTTCCACCAGATCGACAAAAAAATCGCGCGCGGGAGTGTTTTTTTTAAGGGTCCCATTTATGCTCACAAACCACGCGGTCCTCCAGATCGATGAAAACGGAAAAAAGACAGCACTTTCCCCTCCAGATCGACAAAATCCTGCACGCGGGAATCTATTTTGTTTGAGGGTCTATTTATGCAATCACAGGACCCCCTCATCCAGATCGACGTAAACGGAAAAAAAACAGCAAATTTCAATTTCCCCCCCTTCTCCAGATCGACAAAAATGGGGGAAAAAACCAGCACTTTTCCCCCCTCCTCCAGATTGACAAAAACCCGCGCGCAGGAAGCAAGCCCCCCCCTCCTCCAGATCGACGAAAATGGAAAAAAACCAGCACTTTCCCCCCTCCTCCAGATTGACAAAAACCCGCGCGCACGAAGCGGGCCCCCCCCCCCAGATCGACAAAAAATCGCGCGCGGGAAGCGGGTTTTTCGGCGTGGGTGGAGGGATCTGTCCTCATATCGCAAATCCCCACTACTGGAAGTCGTCGATGAGACTGAAATGTCCCACAGCTTTAAAGACAGCATTCAAGGCAGAACGATACACTAGGATAGTGGAACCTCGGAGGCCATCTTGGAAGAGGAAGTGAAGGAATCGAAGAAGCTCTGGGACAGAGGGACTGACTGGATTACCCTGGTTGAGTGAGACACCAACAACCATCTGCGCCAATGACTGTCGTAGATCTTGGAGGTGGATGTGCGGACAGCTCTGGAAGCGATGCAAAGGGCCTGGTCCGGAGAAACTCCTGTCGCCTCAAGGAGTCGGATGATAGTAGTCACCTGTGTAATCGCAGGCATTGTGGTCGATGGTGTCGCAATGCTCCGTTGCGCTGGGTCAGGAGGTCCGGACGGGGTGGAAGGGAACGTGGAGTGTCGATGAAAGACCGAGGAGTGCCGGGAACCATGCTGCTGTCGGCCAGTCCCGGGATGCAGTAGGAACTGGCCCGTGGTTGTTGCAATTTTGCGTAGTACAAGGGGTAGTAGCTTGGGTGGGGGGAAGGCATATGCAATCGGTCCGGAATATGGGTCCGGAATCGGGCTGACGGAGTGGGGAAGTCTGGCATTGATCGTGGCGAATAGGTTGACCATGGGATGTCCCCAGATCTTGAATAAGGTGTCACAGATCGAGGAGTGTAAGGTCCATTCGCTGGCAGGTGGTGAACGACAGGACAGAGAGTCTGTCACAACATTGCGTTTCCCCGGAATGTGTAGGGGAAGTAGAGAAGTTTAGAGGGAGATGCAAGGTGTCAAGGCAGCAGGGTCTGGGAGCGCGTCCCTCCTCCCTTCCACAGGTAGGCCACGGCCGTTGTGTTGTCAATATGTACTTGAACAATGCGACCCGCAATTAGGTGGCAGAAATGGTGGAGCCAGAGAAGGACAGCAAGGAGCTCGAGGAGATAGATGTGATCGGGCATGTCTGGGTCCTAAGTCCCCGAGGCTGTGTGCTTGTCAATGTGGGCACCCATCCTTGCCAGGAGGCGTTTGTAAATAGGTGGAGATCCGGACTTGGTTCATGTAATGGGACCGTCGCAGTGAGGTGAAGGATATCCATCCACCAATTGAGTGTCGAGAACGTGAAGTTCCGGGCCAGCAGTTGTGGTGGTAGTAGAAGGATAGACTCGGGGTCGCCCCATTTGTCTGTCCTGAAATAGTGAAGAGGGCGAGCTAACCATCGCCCGTAAGGCACGAGATAGGCTAGGGAATTGATGGTGCCGATAATGGTGTCCAAGTCGCAGAGAGAGTACTGCGGTAATACGTTCGGGGGACGGCATAACGGTACTGAAACGGAGATCGAAGAATACCCCGAGGAATGTGGACGTTTGGGCCGGAAGGAATCTGGATTTCCGAACGTTAATGCCCGAACCCATCTTGGTCAAAAGAGGAGTGACGGTGCGCAGATTGGATAGGAGGGTGGATCGAATTTGATGCGGAAAAAACCAATCGTTAAGGAACTCATGGACGCGAATGCCATGTTGATGTGGGTATGCGAGAATCGGACGGAGAACTAGTGTGAAAACCCGAGGAGCCGCGTTCAGCCCGAATGGAAGGCACAGGAACTCGTAGACGGAACCTCTGAAATTAAAACGGAAGAGGTGCCGGACAGAGGCATGCAGTGGAATGTGAAGATATGCGTCTGCAAGATCTAAAGAAATCGTCCAATCGTGGGGAAGTAGGGAGTGATGGATTGACTCTGTTGTTTCCATCTGAAAATTAGGATTTTTGATATAACGGTTGAGTGGTCGAAGGTTGAAGATGAGGCTCCCGTCTTCTTGGGGCAAAGAAAAATACTGCTATAAGATCCCGGTTGGATTTTACGATATGGATTGCTTGCTTGTGAAGAAGTCCTAGGATTTCGGCTGAGAGGGCGGGGGATGGACGGGATTCAAGTTCCCATGGAGGCAGACGCACGGGGGGAGGGTGAAGAAATTCTGGTGAAAACTCCTTGGTCACTATAGACGCTAACAGGATCGGAGGTTATGGCCTCCCAGGCCGTAGTGAAAAAGCGTAGGCGTCCTCCCACAGGTTATGGGAGTAACGGAATGTCAGTACCCGGAACGTTCACGGTATTGTGGTCCGGGGGAAGCGTAGCAAGGTAAGGTATGGTCATTGGTCCAGATGGTTGCGCAACCTGGGGAACGCCCGCATCCGCGTCCCTGGTTGCTCCCACGAAAGGGTGAGGGGGGCTTCGGAACCGTAGCAGGGTGAGTATCCTTAGGTTTGGGAAGCGAACGATAGTCCTTCTGCACATCGGGACCATTCCCAAGGCGGGGCGGGGACGCCAGGAATGACGTGGGCGTAGAGGTTTTGGTGTGCTGAAGATGTCGAGATGAGGCGCTACTGTCGGGGTCATGCCCCGGAATAGGGTGTCTGATTAGTGAATTGGCAAGTTGCGGAGCGTATGTGGAGTGGAATCGTGGAGATTCGGTGTCGTGTTGAGTGCAACTTCCCGAAGAAGAAGTGTAGAATTGAACAAAGCTATGGTAAACCAATTCATAGAATGGTAAGTAGCGAAACAGGCTTTGCGAAAGACCTGGTTAATGAGCAACACTAACTGTCTAGTGTCGGAAGGCGGAGGATCCATGTAGAGGTGTTCACAAAGAACATTTGCTGCCGTGTTTAACACATCGGCTTGTGACGCGCCCCGTAGTCCCAAGCAAAGGAGTAGATCATTATCCCGAAGCACAAAAATCGAAACAGCAACACGACGAGGGAGAAATAGAGCGGAACCGAAGTCCATTTTGGCTTCCGCGGTCAGGAATTCCGACTGTGGATATGTATCAGAGTTCCACGGATTCGTGGTTCCCTCTCCTGAAGGTCAGAAGAACAATGTTTCTCTCCCAGGTCTTGGAGGCAGTGGATCCTTGTCGAGTTCCAGGGGGGGATCCATTCCCTAGAAGAGAGTCGCAAGTAACATGGTTGATTGTCCTAGAAGTTGGGGTTGGAGAGGTAGCTGGTCGCGGAGACCGAAACCAAACCTGGTTGAGAGTCCGCGGTTCTTGCACAGTAACACGGAATTGGGTGAAGCCCTGTACAAAAAAAAATCGGGAAAGATGCTTTCCACGGTTTTCATAAGATCACAAAGCGGAATGGCCGATGGATCAGGTTCATCTGGAAAGGAGGGATCTGTATCCCCCGGATTAACCGTCTCGTGTGAACGGTAGGAGGAACGGTCGTCATCGTCGAATAGAGAAAGTCAGTCCTCCGGAACAACCGCAGTGTAAACGGAATGTGATCCTAGCAACGGAATGCAGTCTGGTTGGTGTGAAGGTCCAGGAGCAGGATCAGCAAGACGAGGCTTCTTTGTCGTAGAGGCCACCCAGGAACGGGTGTAGGTGGACGGTTCTGGAACCTCAGGAAGTTTCCGTTTGAACGTGCAAATTACAGAATCCATGAGGGCATGTACTTGTTCCCGTGAAAGAGGTTTCGTCGATTTGACGGAACGTCAGACAGCGGAACACTGGGAGGAACGGGAAGATAAGTCGAATGGGAGCACTAGAGGGGAAACCTTCCCCTTGGCTGCCACTTTACGGGTCTTCACTTGAAGTTTCAGTCTGGAGTAAAGTTCTTGGGCCGGAGCAGGTTTTTAGTGAGGGAACGTAAAGTTGTGTCTTGTGAGGGTTGACCGCATCTGAACGGAACGGTCGAATCTGAAAGGAACGGTGGAACGCAAAGGACTCTGGCTTGAGTCAAGTACTACGACAACATTCTACCCCGGATCGAGGGAGTCCAGAGGCACAATAGGGGAACAGGATGCCGGAGGAACAAACGGTGCCCTTGGCACGCCCTTTACACGAGGCTTCATTAGTGGAACGTGTGGGAAAACTTCAACAGCACAACCACATGGGACGGTAGGTAGAGAAGAAAAGATGAGAATGAACGCTCCACTCTGGTATTTATACGATGGAGTCTGCGCAGTAGGATGCGCACTGGGTAGCGGGGTGGAGTGATCTCTTCGATTTAATTCCCTAATTCGAACAGCATTGAGAAGGAGAATGCTAAAAATTAGGTAATGTATATTTTTATGGCAACTAGAAAACGGCTTTGCTGTTTAGAAAAAAAGCATTAGAGCTCGTATCCCCATACTGACAGCTGTGAAGATACACAAATAAAAATTGATTATGGGTCACTCGAACGCAACGAACTATTTTTAAGGCCAATTCCAGGGATCAAGGACTGTTTTTACTCAATGGTTATGTCAGAAAGTGAACGCAGTTTGTGTTTGAAATGTTTAATGTTTGTGTGTGTGTGATCTTAATTTGTGTATTACACAGGCTTTTTAATTCGACATGTCACACGTCGACTTAATGTGGTTGTGCCAAAAAAAAAGGGGCTAGGAGACACAGTTGTTCAATTGTAATCCGAGGGGTAGGTGAGTTGCAGTGTAGATGGACAAAAGGCTATTTGCTACACAGAATAAGATATGACAAGAAAACTTTGGCTAACCTCTAACAAGGTCTTTCAACGTGAAACCGTTGTCCATAGTACACTGAGTGTTACAACGTCAGCGTTACATGTGTGCACTTCGCAAATTTCGGTGTTGAAAAACTTCGGGGAAATGTGGGTCGAAGGTTGCTTAGAGGCTGGTCGAAAAAAAACGCTCGGAAAATGTTGGGATCGTTCGATTTAGTGGCGTCATCTCTCTGACTATTTATATTAATTAAAACGAAATTATGTCATAATATTAATTTGCATTACAGAAAAAGAACATTTTGCCGGCCCCCAGCCAGGCCAGCTAAAAATGGTTTCTTTGTGCCTAAAACATACTTAACCTGATAATTTAGCATTACATTCCTCGAATGTGATGTTCCCCTGAAGGTTTCTTCCGTGCGCAGCCACCTGCTTGAATACCTCTACCACGCATGCGCGAGGCAGTCCTCCCTAATAAGAGCGACAGCGAGCCCGCTATCGGCATTCATTTTACTCTCAATGTGTCAGGCGGTGACTTGAGAGGGGAGGCAGGGCGGGAGTAGATTAAGTATGTTTTAGGCACAAAGAAACCATTTTTAGCCGGCCTGCCTGGGGGCCGGCAAAATGTTCTTTCTTTGTTGCCAAAACATCTTAGCATTATCAGCAGACCTCGTCAAAGTTAGGTGGCGGGCACCACCCTGACAAGCGCCCCGGGATGCAAGCAGGCGTTCCCCCAAAAATCTTTTGTCTGGAACAGAAAAAATTGCACTTTATTCAGAACAGGTGGGAAACAGGAACTTGGTCTCTTTCGTAGGGTTTGTTTGGGTCTTGCTTCCTTCTGGATGGCTTACTTCCGTCTGGGAGGCTTGCTTCCTTCATGGATGGCTTGCTTCTGTGTTCTGAGTGCTTAATGGGGGGTTGACCACAGTTCTGGCTGCGACAATTGGTCCCAGCCGGTGTAGTCCCGATTCTTCTTTTGACATGTCCCTCAGGTAGTGGGAGGTGAAGGTTGATTGGTAGCGCCATGATGCTGCTGCAAGAATTTCTTCTATTGGAATGGCGTTGTGATGGGCCCATGATGTGAAGACAGATCGTACTTCATGAGCCATCACTCTCATGCTCTCCTCCGGAGTTTTGTCATATGCTGCTTCAATTGTTTTCTTAATCCATCTTGATACCATTGCAGCTGATGTTTCGCCAGATTGGGGATCAACTGAAAGAAAAAGTTGGTTTCCTCGTCGGATGACCTCATGACGTGTTCGGGCTAGGTAGAAGCGTAGGGCTCTGACTGGACATAAGAGGTGCTCAGGTTCGTTTCCTACTAGGGTGGATAGGGCTGGAAAAGTGATTGGTTCCGGTGGTTCCGAAGGTTTTTGTGTTTTGGCTCTGAATGTTGATCTGGGATATAAACTGACAGAGGAGAAGTTGAAGCCAAAAATGCAGTATGCAAGGTCTGCTGAGAGGGCTTGAATTTCAGAACAACAAAGGCTGGCAGCTAAAGTGACAAGAAAAACCGTCTTGCGGGTCATGACATGAAGAGAGGTGTCCTGTAGGGTGCAACCCCGCTATGCCCGGTACAAGGAAGAACGCCAGAAGGATGGTAAATTCAGGGTTTATTCCAGGGCCATGCGGTCTGTCCTCAGGAGATGTTGTCCAATGGTTCAAGGATGCTCTAATCAGGGCTACTAGCAGAGTGGCACACTTCAGGAAGAGTTCTTAGCTGGTTAGGGTCTAGCTCCCAGAGTGAGGCTGCAAGGGGCTGCAAGGCCTTAAGTACCTAGAGCTGCAGCCAGTACCTGCCACTGGTGGTGCAAGGTATTTCCTGTACTATATCCTGGTATCCCATGATCCATCTCTGCTAGCAGCTACCCCTAGGGGCAGGCAAGGCCACAGCCATCCAGACCACTGATCCCCAGGGACTGGACCATACATCAAAGTACATAGCATTACTGGAATACATCAATAAAGATACAGAGTGTACAGAGTAGATAATATGGAGCCATAGCATCAAGGTAAAGAGGCCCACTAAGGCCCTAGCTTAAGGAGTACGAGGAAGCTGTGGAAACCGTCGTTGCAAGAGGCTCATATGGTTCACCTGTTAGAGACTGGAGGACGAGTGAAAGATCCCAATCTGTTATTGACCTCCTGGTCATGGGTCTTTCGTTTTCGTATGAACGTAGAAGGGCTGAGATTCGGTAGTCGTCAAGTAGGTTCACGTTGTTGGCAGCTTTGAAGACAGTGTTTAGAGCAGAACGGTAGAGTAGGATTGTAGAGCCTTTGAGTTTGTTGATGTTGAATAAATCTCTGAAGAATTTCAGGAGGGTGGGAAGAGGTGGGTTGACAGGATTAGCTTGTTTTGTGATACACTAATGAATCCATTTATTCCAGTGGCTGTCATACATCCGGTTGGTGGAATCCCTGGTTGCCTTTGAGGCGATGCGTTCGGCCTCTTCTCGATGAATTCCAGCCTTTTTGAGGAGTTTGATGATAGTAGCCACACGTGTAGGTTGAGGTTTGGTACATTCGGGTGTAATTTTTTTCCTTTCTGTTGGGACAGAAGATCTGGTTGAGGAGGTAGACATCTTGGAGTGTCGACTAGAAGGTCTAGAAGGAGCGGGAACCATGCTGCTGATGGCCAGAGAGGAGCTATGAGCAGGAACAAACTCTGACTTTCTTGGATTTTTTGAAGAACTTGTGGAAGGAGTTTGAAGGGGGGGGAAGAGGTACACATATAGGTTGTGCCATGGGAATGTCAAGGCGTCGACTGCTACACCTGTTTCATCCGGAATGGGGCTTATGTAGTGGGGAAGTCTGGCATTGTGCCTCGTGGCGAACAGGTCTATCATTGGAGTGCCCCAAATGGTGAAGAGAGATTCGCAAATGGATTTCTTGAGGCACCATTCGCCCGTCGGTGGTTTCTGGCGTGACAGAGAGTCGGCAATCACATTCCTGTTGCCTGGGATGTGGAGAGGGAGGAGTGTAATGTGGTGCAGTATGCAGAGGTTGAAAATTTCTGACGTTAGGCTGTGAAGAGATTTGGATTTCGTTTCCCCTTCCTTCCTTATGTAGGCTAAGGCAGTTGTGTTGTCAGACTGGACTTGTATTGTCCTGTTTCTGATCTTTGAGATGAAATGTTGTAGGGCGAGTAGGATTGCTTGAAGCTCGAAGAAGTTGATGTGGTCCATGCAGGTCGGGGGCCAAAGGCCTGAAGCTTCCTGTGTGCCGAGGTGGGCCCCCCAGCCGGTTCTCGAAGCGTCTGTGAAGATGAGGAGCTCGGGTTGGGGCTCGTGAAGAGGCTGTGTCTTCGTGAGGTTGGTGACATCCGACCACCAAAGGAGGGAGTCCAGAGGAAAATCGGGACTGAAGGGGATTTGCTTGTCCGGGAGGTCCTGATTGATCGCCTGGTTGTCTATGCGGCGGTGGTGAAACGGTCTTACCATCCATCGACCGTAGGGGACTAGCTTTGCCATTGCGTCCATCTTCCCGATGAGGGAGTTTAGCTCCCGAGGGGGAAAGCTTGTTTTCGATCGAAAGAGACTAACGTGAAGGAGAAGGTTTTCTATGCGTTCCAGGGAGGGGGCAATTCTTGATGTGCGGAGGTCGAAAGAGGCTCCCAGAAAGGTGAAGACTTGTGCTGGGGATAGGCGAGATTTTGAATAGTTCACCCCCAAGCCCAGTCGGTTTAACAGGAAGATGGTCTCGTCTTTGTTTTGTTCTAGTCTGAGAGGGTCCGAGTTGTTAAGGGCCCAGTCGTCCAGATAGGCATTGGCTTGAATTTAGTTTTGGTGTAGGTATGCCAATATTGGTTTGAGAACCGATGTGAAGATTCTGGGGGCTGCATTCAGGCCGAAGGGATGACTGCGGAATTCGTAGACCTTTTGGTTGTAGATGAACCGAAAGAGGTGTCTGATGGCCAGATGGAGTGGGACATGGAGGTAAGCGTCTTCAAGGTCGACCGAGACTGTCCAGTCGTTTTGCTTGAAAGATAGACGGATGGATTCAAGAGTTTCCATTTTGAAATGATTGTTTTGGATGTATTTGTTGAGAGGTTTCATGTTGAATATTAGACGGGAGCCTCCTGACTTCTTTGGTCGGGTGAAGATGGAGCTGTAAAAGCCCGGGCCTGGGCCTGGCTTATAGCATTCCCTTATGGCATCCTTCCGCAGGAGTTCTGAGACTTCGAACGAAAGAGGTGGTGTAGTCGGCGGTTGGAACTCCCACGGCAAGGTTGGAGAGAGCGGTGGTTTCGACAGGAATTCCGGACGAAAGCCGTGTTCGATGATGGAAAGTGTTTCCGAATTTGTTGTTTGTTGTTGTTAGGCAGGAAGGGTGAAAGGTGTCATTCTGGTTCCTACGAAAACCGCTCCTGCCTCCTGGTGACGAGTGGCGGCTTCGGCGGTCTGGAGTGGCGGCTCGCATCTGCTGGATTCGTTGGCCGGGACGGGAGCAAGGCTGGTCCGTCCGAAAGGGCTGTGCGTTTCTCGGCTGAACGAGGGAGTCGTTGGGACGAGAAGACTGTGAAGGGGCTGCCGTCTTGTACCAATCGTCCAAGAGAGGGCGGGGATTGGGATGTCTGTTCCTCTGAAAAGGACGAGAGGCCGTAGAGGCTTGTTTCAGCGGCTTGGGCTTCCTGGATATGTCGAGGTGTGGGGCGAGGGTAGGGATAAGACCCCGGAAAAGCGTGTCCGATTCGTGGATCGGCTGGTTGCGCAGTCGGTGCTTCGTGGAAACGTTCAGGTTGTTGGCGGACGAAAGAGCAATGTCTCGAAGGAGAAGCGTGTTGTTGAAGAGGGCCCTGGTAGCCCAGTTAATGGAGTGGTAGGTGGCAAAACTTGCTTTCTGAAAGAGTTGCATTATTAGGGACGAAAGATTGCGTATTTCTTCAGGACTTGCGTCCGATGATAATTTCTCGCACAAGGCGCTGACCGCCGTATTGAGGACGTCGGCTTGTGAGGCAGCACGAAGACTTAGCCGAAGACACTTGTCATTGTCGTGAAGGACAAAAGTTGGAACGTCAGCTGTCTTGGGGATAGATAGAGCGGTGTCGAAATCCATCTGTACTTCGCTGCCTAAGAATTTACATTCGGGGTATGTTGCGAAGTTGTTCGGGTTCGCAGCGCCGTCGCCGAGTGGACGAAAGAAGCAGTTTTCACGGCCTGGGCAAGATGGTGGTGATTTCCGAGGACGAGGGGGTCGCCCTTCCCGAGTAGAGAGCCCTCATTCCGAAGTAGGCAGGTTAGCAACGTAGTGGATTGCCCCAAGAGGTTGTGAGGTTTGGAGTGTTTATCCCTGAGAGCAAAGCCGAAACCAGTTTTCAGCCCACGTCCGCCGACTGCGAGGGCTTGAAGAGGAAGCAGTCGGGTATGGTTTCTTCCACGGTCTTCAGGAGCGAGGCTAGCGGGAGTGACTGGTCGTCAGTGGCATCGTCCGGAAAGTGGATCCGTCTGCCGGACGAAAGCGGGACGCCAGGTGACGGGATGGCAGCAGCTGCGGGAACGGCAGTGGGTGAGACTTCCGGACGAGAGGGCGAAGTCGACTTGCGCTTCTTTTGCGTGGCAGAGGGAGCCGTCTAGCCTCGTTTGCGAGAGCTATGGCTGGAGATCGAAGTGATCCAGTCTTGCGTCCGGGCTTGACGGGCGGAGGAAGTGCAAGAGGGGAACGGCATAGGGTTGTCTTGCATATTACGGACCGTGTCTTGAACGATGTCACGAATTTCGCTACGGGAGACGCTTCGGCCTTTTCTGGAAGAATTGGATGACAGGTCCAAAGGAGAGTTGCGGGCTGGTGAGCGGGAAGCCACTGTGGCCTGACGAAGAGAATTCTTGGCTTCACGGTAGATGACTTTCGCCCGATGAAAGTCAGCTTGCAGGGCTGACAGGTCCATAGGTTCGGCTGGTGGGGTGCGCTGGCCGGGTTGCAAGGGAGAGTCTGAGAAGACGTCGACACTTGTAGGCGGCGCTTGGATGAAGGAGATAGCAGGGATCGGGCCAACGGCGGCGAGGTCGAGGATGGAGATCCAGCGGTTGCCGAGAGTGAAAGTAGAGGCTTGCGGACGAAGGAGAGCATGAGAGGGAGCGGCGAGCGAAGCGGGAGCTTCGGAAGCGGCGGCCATCATGGGTAGAATCCAATTTTCCGTGCGAAAGTTGGGGAACTCCGGCGCGAGGTGGCGTAGAGACACCTCTGGAGGAAAATGAATGCCGATAGCGGGTTCGCTGTCGCTTTTATAAGGGAGGACTGCCTCGTGCATGCGTGGTAGAGGTATGCAATCAGGCGGCTGCGCACCTGAAGAAACCTCCAGGGGAACATCACATTTGAGGAATGTAATGCTAAATTATCAGGTTAAGATGTTTTGGCAACAAAGAAATTTAATTATTTACAGCGTCATTTTAAGATATTTCGTTTTCTACGATGATCAGCGTACATTAGCGTCGCAGTACCAAATTATCACTTGGGGGAGGGGGGCGTTGAGTTGGAGGCGAAACTGGATTGTACGTTTATGGAAGGTGGGAGAGAGGGGAATAATCTGCGACAACTGTTATGAACTATAGCGGAACAACATCTAGCAAAGGTACGTCGTATGGATAAAAAATGTATGGTGTTAAAAAACAAATACGACTTGAAAAGTGCAACTCTAGAATGAATGGGTCAGTACTCGGTAGTAGTGACAGCCGATGAGAATATGTTGCATTTCGTATCTATCTACAATATAAAAACGTACGGCGTGTTAATTCATTTATATACCTGCGTACACTTTCTGTATATATCTGTATATACCTTCATCCGGTAGAAATTTGAGAAAGGTGTTCGAGAAAGAAGAGCGGACATTTTGACTTCATCTTGGGCCCATTTTCGTCGCTCAAGGTTCAGTTTATGACTGCATGAAAAACTTTTGGACAACGGGGAGGGAAACTGGGAATTACGTCAACGTTTGTTTAGCCGTTGAATTGCATATAAGACTGGCGTGTGTGGAGGGGGGGAGGTTTAAACTTGATAGTTTTTTTTTAACAAGGATGCACTAAGACAGCATTATTAATTCGACGTGTCGTATGGTAGAATAAAAAAAATGTGCAATTGACATGGTAGACATACCAACAGAACACTACTAAAATATCTGAATGCGTGGTGTACTGACCAATATCTACTATATTGTACATTAATATTAAAAAAAAATTGTCTCGTACCTTTTGCTACTACGATACGGTAAATGAGCAAGAATCTTGTGTGTGATGATGCAACCACTGACCAGATAAGTTTTCATCAGACGCTGATATTGGTTTTGTTACAAAAAACCAACTGAAAACTTCGTTATTTTACAGTTTCTCGTCCCCATTGTTCGTATCCATCAGGCTTTTACATTTTTAAATCTTTGAACACAATACTTTCAGTAAATTCAGCAGTTAATTTGGTGGGGGGGGGGAGCAGGGAGTAGGAGAAATCGTATTGCGCTGAGGGTACGTGAGGTTGACTACTTCAAATTTAGACTTTTTAGGAGTATTAACAAAAGTTAAAATAATCACACGAAAATTGAGACAAAGTCCACATTGAATATAACGCTGCAATGTCATGTGGCCAGTTTTTGTTAAGTTCGGGGTTGGAAATAATCATGATTATTTTAACCGAATTAATCGGATTATTTTGATTATAATCAGATTTTAATAACATGCAAGATTACAACAACAATTATGACATAGTTAAAGTTGCTAGAGTTTGCTCTATTTCGTGCTTACCTATTATCCCATGACCTATAGATCTCCTTTTTAAGTATCTATATATTAGAAAACAAAAACGAGCTCGTTTGATGTTTAAGGTAAGGTTTAACTGATCCCAAGTCAAAACAGCAAAGTAACACAAATAAACTTTCCTGTAAAGTTTCACAGACCGCACTGTTCCTGTACTGTTTAGTCCACGTGAAACCTTACTGCAGTATTCGCATGTTTTTACAGTTTTTATTCTAGAACACAATATGTCTGATTGGTTCATTCTACTTGGCTAAAGGACATCGCTGAAAAATCGTAAAAACCATACTTTTAGTGTGCTTGGTACAGATCTACAGATTAACTAATTCAGGGTTCGTGCGATTCCTTGAAATCATGGAAATATAGTTGAAAATAAAAATGAAATACCATTCCTAAAATCTTGAATACGAATCTTAAAAGCTGGCGTATGTATCAATAGGATGAACGAAAAAGAGACGACCAGACTAGAATGATGATGAAAAATTTAGCCCCGAAAGTAGGCGAGTGTGTAGCCTATATTATTCACTATATTATTCTGACAAGTTGGGATATGGTTTGAAATTTTGACAGTTGCGATATGGTTTTAATTTTATTTACGTGTCTAATGGTTGAATACAGCAGTAAGGTTTCACGTGGACTAAACAGTACAGGAACACTGCGGTCTGTGAAACCTTACAGGAAAGTTTATTTGTGTTACTTTGCTGTTTTGATTTGGGATCAGTTAAACCTTACCTTAAACATCAAACGAGCTCGTTTTTGTTTTCTAATTCGTGATACTTTGACATACCAAGCTGGTTGTCTGCACTCGTTGCAAATGCACTGAATTTCGCTCGCTTTGCTCGCTCATTCAGTGCAAGTCTTTCTTTTGGAAGTTGGTTTGTTCGCAGCTATCTATCAGCAGCTTTGTCCGTATTTGTAGTATAGGACGGCAAGCCAAATGGGCAATGGACACTTTAGCTCTAACACGGGAGAATGACGTGAAAGCTTTATATAAATCGCTTCGTAATAAGGATAATGCTTCCTCTTTACGCGCGGGTAAATTGTTGGCTCACCAGCATTGTAAGCATTTGCTTACGCTTTCCATCTGGCAGTTTGCTGATCGGCATTGTTGCTTAAAAACAATGTTTAAAACAATGTATAACAATAAAACGGATCGTTCGGGGCTCCGTAACTCCGGAACGGGGCGACCAATTGAAATTTCTATTTCTATAAAGGGCACATCTCCGGAAGTAGATCTTTCAAATGAGCTAAGAATCAGCTTTCTACGACAAATGGTTTAGTCTGTAGAGACCATTGTATAAACATGTCCAAAGAAGTCCATCCTCACCACCACCGTACAAGACAAAAATGAAACTCACGATTCCAGCTGAAGTCCAGATCTCCAATCTGACAAATCAGAAAATAATAAAAGTTGGTACAAGTGTTGGCCAAGTCCCAAAAGGCTTATACACCAAATTTCAGTAAGAAATGTTGAATGACGGCAGAGAAATTAAGCTTTCAAATTTCGGCTTTAACATGGGAGACAGAGGTCAAACCTTACAGTAAAGGCTACCGCCTTTACTAATATACTAGGGGAAGCCCGTGCTACGCACGGGTGGTGTTTGATGCACCGTTAAAAACACTGGGACGATTTCCTTCCTCATGTGTTTGTTACGGAATGCGTGTATCCCGTCTATGTGTTTTTGCGTACCCTGGCTAGGAAACGATGTGTTTCGTTTGCTTCACTCCCTCATTCAGCGTATCCCTTGTTCCGGAGTCCATACACTTACATTACATATGATTCTTTCGTGCAAAAATGGTTTGAATACGCGTTTGTACATGTGAAATAAATAAATACGCCTTTGTGCATATGAAATAATAAATACGCTTTTGTATACCGGAAATAAATAATCACGCCTTTGTATACCGGAAATAAATAATCACGCCTTTGTACACCTGAAATAAATAAATAGACATTGGAGACATTGTAAGAGAGGATTAAATAAACGAAGCTTCAACAATCAGCAAGAGGGCGAGCGGACTCATTCTTCGCACGGTAGCAAAGAAAAAGGGCGAGCGACCGACAATGAAAACGGATATGTGCTCTATCAATTACTTGCGGCCGTCTTGTGGCGGCCGTCTTGTGGCCGTCTCGTTGCCGTCCATCCTACGCGACAACTCGATTTTATTAATAAAGATAATACGCTTAGGTTGGGCAAGCAAATTCATCATTATGCACTACAATGAAAGTAGAGCGAGCGACCGACAATGTAAAAAACAACGCTTAGGTGGGCAAGCAAATTCATCATTATGCACTACAATTAAAGTAGGGCAAGCGACCGACAATGTCAAACAAACGGATGTCGCCTGTAACGATCGACATATTGCATTAATAATGCTAGCTATTAGAGACTTGAAGAGTTTCAAAGTTGGTTGAGTAACAATCACTGCATGCACGACCATTGCTGGGTTTTTTGGGCTTGTTATTAAAACGGAGAAACGTCCTCCATTGAAAATAGACATTTACTTCCATAACACAAACCAGCAGCGGTTCAAAGGGAGGAGGGGGGAAGGGATGGGGATATTAGGGGAATCCGGGACCCACTACAGTGTTACGCTCAGGTATGCAGGAACCGGCTAGACCGTACAGCTAGTTAAAAGTTTAAAACGTGGTTAC
Source organism: Lithobius niger (assembly GCA_023313725.1). Taxonomy (NCBI): domain Eukaryota; kingdom Metazoa; phylum Arthropoda; class Chilopoda; order Lithobiomorpha; family Lithobiidae; genus Lithobius; species Lithobius niger. The sequence continues at coordinate 30,193 of JAHWFP010160249.1, read as the reverse complement.
CACGTGTAAATTTCAATGTTAACATGCACACCACAGTAACTATTATTACTATAATAATACTTTGTAAAGTCGGTGTAGGTATTGTGGCACAATGGCACATTCCTCACACATGAGCTGATTAAATGAACACATGAACATCAGCTGCAGTTGGTAGTTGCCGCCTAGAAGTATGTAAGTTGCAAAGTCCTTTAGTTATTTCCTGGATTTAAGGGTTTGAATGTTGCCATCAACTTCCTACTGTGGTTGTTCCTAATCGTTTGCGTATTTTCGTATGGATCAGACCAAAAAAGTAGAAGACATACGTTCCTGACTGCAGAAGTTTCAACAGCAGTGTATTATATTTTGGGTTGTTTAAGTTCTTTTGTACTTGTATATCAACAGTTTTGTGTCAACCTGGTCCTTGATTATAATCAGGTGAATTTCGATAATCACTTGATTATAATCGCGACAACCCTGGTTAAGTTTACTGCTTATTTTTTTTTTTATGCATAAAGATAATACCTAACCAAAAATATACATTACCTGTTTTAATAGCAGTTTCCCCTTATGAGCTTTATTTTCCCCTAGAATCTTGAAAGTTGTCTTCCCTGCCTAGCTCTTACGGTACTGCGCATGCGCGGGCCTAGGTCTGCTTATCTAAGTTCCGGCCAGCGAGCTGTTGGCATCATTTCTCCACCGTCCAGAACCTAGCTCATGGAGGGGAGGTTTGGGTATATTTTCAGTTAGGCAATAAAAACTAAAATTAAGCAGGTTCGGGCCCTGCAATTTTAGTCTTTTTATAGCCGACGAAATATACATTACCTGTTTTAATAGCAGACTTCGTCGCCCGGAGGAGGGCTAGGTTCTATCTTCCCGCAGCACGAGCTGGCACCCCCCAGGAAAAGAAATTTTCCCTGATGTAGACACATCTGCGTTCCCAACCACTTTCACCATGTTGCAAGAGTTGGGACGAAACAAGACTCAGGTGAGTTAGCAAAGGCAATTGTACGGTGAGATTGGGGATGCGGTTTCTCAAGGATATGTAATAATAGGTTTAAAAATACACCGTATCAGTGGTCTAGCATTTAAGGGGTACAAAGCAAGGAATCAAGCATAAGAGCTGAATACATCTTACCTTGTGGGAAGGACGAGGATGATGCGGAAGCGGAGGTATCGTGAAGAAACCGAAGGACAGGTCAGAGGTAAATCTTGAGGATGATGAATATGCTTGTAGAATGTGGTTGGACGTTGAATTTGTTACTGTCTTGATGCTTGCGGAACGCATGTTGTGACAATCGGGAGCTTCCGGGTCGGAAGGGAAGTGGTGAGCGAGAAGATTGTTCTTACTGTCCCTTAATGGGAAGGGAACCGCAAAAGCGGACGACTTGCTGCCCTATCGGATTAAATAAGTCTGATGTTTTGTTGGGAGAACGGATGGTGAGAGAGTTATGGGAACATTCTGAATCCCAGGGCTACCCTGTAGCCGTAGCATGAAACGGAGGGCAAGGCAGGTCTCCGGCGGCGGTTCTTGTATTAGGATTGATGCCATAGAATACTGGTACAAACAACGGAGCGTCGTCAAATTGCCACACAGGATAATCTGAGAGATGAGATAGGAGCGGTGATTCCAGAGTTTGACGCCAAACGGAAAAGGGAGAACGATCGGAAGGGCCCTTGTTGAGACCCTTCCGACAAGGGCTACACGTAGTGTCGGTTTTGGATGTATTGGTCGGAATTGGGGTGGCAAGTGTGACCCCTGGAGCGTCGGGTGAGTTGATGTCATCCTGATGGATATGAAGAACCGCAGGTGGAGGCGGAGAGACCACCCGTTGGCAGAGGAGCGTCCGCATGAGGAGGCGGAGGACGCAAATTACAGGAGGAGACGGAGGCTCATGGAGTGAAAATTTGTTGGGCGGTGGCAGATGCGTCGTTTAGAGGGGATAGCAGAGGAGATGGGGCTACGTGATGTAGTTCCCAGATGGTTGATGATTGAAGGGGTGTGGTGAAGGGCCGACGGGAAGGCCAGGCGGTCCCTATTGTGGACGGAGCGTTGTGTGAGTGTTGTGTGCGGGAGTGAGCATAGCAATACGCGCAATAAGGTGATGATTGGAATTGGAGAGGCCAATTGTGATGTGTACGGAGGATAGCGTAGTTCAGTCTCATGGAGTAGCACTTTCGGTTTACGACTTCCAACACGTTTTTCAAAGCATCGTAGGATGCTCGTATTAAGGCATGTTCTGCTTGTAGCTTGTCTGCTTCTTTGGCTGTCTTGTTAATGTTAGCACGAAATCGATGTTGAAGTTCAAGTCCTCCATCTTTCGGACCGATTAATGTTATCCCTGTGTTAGTGCTTCCCGTAACACTGACACCATGGGGAAAGGAACGAGTTGAAGCAGAGGCATGATAGCGTGTGATGTCATGGTGGAACAAGGTCGCGGAATGGGGAACGGAGGACGTTCCGGGAGAGGAGCCTCTTCGAGAGTGGATCGTGGAGAAGAATCCTGTTTTCCTGAATTGTGGGTGCGGAGGGCACGCTGCGGCGACGAGGAGGTGTAAAGGGAAAACGGGTTGTTTTGATTTCCACTGAGTTGGTCATTGGTATGCTGGATTTCATGTGGGCGTACACCAGGGGTTTTGTCAATCTCTGGGATAGTTGATGGGAGCCTTGGTCGTTTTGCGGAATGCGGAGGCGGTGTTGTCTGTTGCTGCAGTTTCTTCGACGTGGTGTGGGAGGTTGAAGAACACTGTGTTGACTAGCCATACGGGTGGAACGGCGGAGGCGGTAGCTTGCTGACAACGTGCGCGTTCTGCTCGTTGTTTTGAGAGAAGTTGGTGTGCGGTAGGCGGAGGAGTGGTAAACCGGAGCCGAGGAATGGAAGAGGAATCGAGAGGATGACCAATCGGCCTGTAGCACCTTGACCTAGAAAGGAAGGATCATCGCGGATGAGGAGGCCAGCATGGGTGAGGAGATTGGTTTGGAGGGCGGAATGATCGACCGCGAAGCGGGAAAGCAGGAGCCGGGATGGGACGTATCACGTCGCGTTGGTAAGTCTCGAAGAGAAATGAGAGACGGGAGGCAGTCCGGAGGAACGGTGGAAGGGGTTGGTGGGTCCGCGGAGGGTGGAGAAGAGCCATCCTCCACTGTAAGAACGGATGTCGTTTTTATTAGTCCCGAAGCGGCAGAGGGCTGTAATAACCATCAAAGAAGGAGCGGAGGGAGTCCGCTGTCCGCGGAAAGATGGTGTTTGGAACGGGAACAGCGTGACGCAGGTCGAGGTACAAGGATTGAGTTCGTCAGAAAGGGAACGTAGGTCACGTGCCGGAGGTGGTCGACCGCAAGGGATGGGAGACGTGTTCGCGGTGTTACAAGGCATGAAGAATGACTCGAAATGTTCGGATTCGGAGGCGGAATGGGTGGCTCCAAGGAATCCTGTTCTGTTGCTAGTTCAAGAACCTCCATGTCCTCCGCAATAGGCGGAACATGGCTCAGGGATGCAGAACGGGGAGTGCAGGAGGCGTCATCCTGTGGCGTTCCTTTAGCACGAGGCATAGGAACGCGGAGGCGGAAGGCAGGAATGCGGAAGGCGGAAGGCGGAGGGTGGCCAAGCGAAGTGAACGGCGTGGTGACTACAGAAGAAAGGATCTCTGTAGGAAGATGTGGAACTTTACAGGCAATGAGCAACTTCAACCATGCAGGATATGGTGGGGCGTGACGGCCGAGGTGTCATACATGAAGGAGGCTGCGCAGGTGGATGCGCAGTGGGTATGGTGTTAGTGTTGGTTGCGACAGGTGGTAAGAGCCCCTCCTTCGTGTTACAGACCAAGGCCTGGTGGGAGGAACACTGGCTGACGTGATGCTGATGTTCCTACTTGGGATGCAACCTCCTCCCCCCCCTCCTCCTGTCCTGGTATGGATGGAGGCTGAGCAGGGAAAGCGAGGGGTAACGAGGAATGGTACGGAGGAAAGGGCCAGTTCTGCCAGGGTCTTTCGTACACCACGCATTGTAATTGGTAGGTAATGGTGATGGCAGCATACGCAAATTGGCATAATTCAGTAACCGTGATCAGCTCTGAAACAAAATCAGATACGTTAACATGAGGGATGGACAACTTTAGGTTTAATTTCTAGGTGGCCACGGTGACTAAATTATGCCAACTTCCATAAAATGCTGTAGTTTGCAGCACCAATCTGTCTATCGTGTAATGTAGCAGAATGTGTCAAGTCATCAGTACGTCAGTTGCTGTTTGTTTCCAAGCAGGCTTCACATACTTTGAGGACTTTATTTCACGCTCACTGTTTGGCAGGAAAGCCACTCGGTCAGCACAAGAGAATGTTGCTTTCAATTTCCGTAATTCCTAAACTAGCGTACCGAATTTCGTTCCGCTTTTTGCAATGGCCATGTCTTGCCAATGTCTACAAGTTTCCAATTTACACTAGGGTTCTACGAAGCATGGTTAAAACGTTAGCATCACGACGACCTTGAAAATGTGCGTCAAGGTCAGTGATCGACACATGGTTAGTTGTCCCCCCCCCCCTCCGTTCGCCTACATACCATGCAAAGTTTCATTATCCTAACATTAACCATCTTTGATTGGCAAGGGTGTTCCGTTTTTCTGCTCCACCCTGTATAGTAAGTGGAAGAGATCCGAATTCAAGTCCAAGTCCAAATCAAAATCCAAGAGACCCAAAGAGATCCAAACAGTAAGTGGAAGAGATCCATGAGATCCAAATCCATATGGCAGCGCGTAGTGGAAGAATCTGAACTGCTCATACAAAATTAATTACTTTGCCATTGTTTTGATATTACACCTATATACGAAAAACTAATGATGAAAACTAATTACAGCATAACTAAATTCATTCAGTCTTATTTCAAGTAATACATACACAAAATTTTATTAGAATCGGTTCACGCTTTTGGCCGTAACTGCGGTAGTGATCAACAGACAGAGAGACAGAGTAGGACTGAAGTGGTCAAAGGTCACGAGGGAAATTTTACCCAAGGGTCCAGAGCCCCATGTTGTGAAATATGTCGCTTAGGACTGGCGAAACAAACAAAAAACTGGGTCGTGATGCGTCGAACCATTGATGGGCCCACCCTTTTACCCCTCGCAAATTTGTATGATCGCTCAAGTAAGGAGGGGAGGGAATTTTTTCTTCTGACTCGAACTCTGTTTTTGAGAAAGATTTGCATTGAGATTGAGAAACAGTATCAAATGATACATGTAGGCTTACTCAATACAAAGTACTTATTTTACTAGCGTTTTATAATGATCTTTATATTATTATTATTATTATTATTATTTGTATTTTTAAATCTGTGGGTAAAACTAATATCAAACCAATAAAACTTATATGAGTCTTCCTGTTACGGATTTTTAAAAAAAAATCTAAGAGTCAGAGGCCAGGAGGAATATCCCGCCCGTCCCTCCCAGCCAGTCCACCACTGTAAAAACAAGATATCATTCGCTTTGCTCACTTGTTCAATAAGAAACAACACCACAAATAACCATAATAAAATACTGTAATATATCGCACCCGAAAAGCAGCGAAGCTAGCGCAATAATTAACAGCAAAATCTATGCGTGCCTTGCATTCAATGTACCGTCCAGATTCCAGCATAAAAATTCAGTGTACCATCCAGATTACCGCTAAAGCTAAGTGACGGCTCACGTTGTATTGTTCTTCGCGAGAGGAGCCACCTCGATGTCTATGTATAGTCTCTAATTGACCGCAATATTGAAGAGCTGACTTGCCGAAATATGCAGTTACACACCGTCGTCATTGCAATTTTTCGTATTAGCGCACACCTTTACGCTGACGACGGGCTGACGTCATCATAGATCGTGTACTATCGGACGACAGTTTTTCGCTGAAAGACCTCGTTAGAAGTTAGCCTAGGGAAAATCACAAATCTTTATTCTGTAGAGCATAATACCTTTCTTCCTTCCACACTGCAAGTCACCCTCACTTATCAGATCATAATTGAACAAATGTGTCTGGTTTTTGAGCAGATGTGGCTGACGTGGACTCAGGGTTGTTAGGATTTTAATCACTTGATTAAAATCGAAATTCACCTGATTATAATCAAGGATCTGGTTGACATATAAGTACAAAAGAACTTAAACAATCCAAAATAAAACAATCTGCAGTTGAATCTTCCGCAGTCAGGAACTTAACGGCTTCTACCTTTTTTGGCCTGATCCATACAAAAATACACAACCGATTAGGAACAACCAAAGTAGGAAATTATTAACAACATTCAAACCATTGCATCCAAGAAAAAACTAAAGAACTTTGCAACTTATGTACTTCTAGGCAGCAACTAGCCACTGCAGCTAATGTATCTATGTTCATTTAATCAGCTCACAGGTGAGGAATGTGCCATTGTGCCACCTACACCGACTTTACTAATTATTATTACAGTGATAAGTTTTTTTTTAAGAGAATTTTAATGCTTATGCCAACTTGGAAGTTTCAGACTTCTTCTGTATTGCGAATTTTCGGCAGGATTCACTACAGTTTTTCAACCAAGTCTTCCGCCTTCCATCAGGCACTGGGTGATTAGCATACTAACGTAACGTCGCTAAGTTTTGAAAAAAGTGAGTAGTGGGGCCAACTGCCAGTTACGTTGACAGTGGCTCCCTCTCTTCTCCTTCTTTCACACGTTTTTTCAAAACTTAGCGATGTTACGTTAGTGTGCTAATCACCCAGTGCCTGATGAAGACGGAAGACTTAGTTGAAAAACTATAGTGAATCCTGCCAAAAATTTGCAATACAGAAGAAGTCTGAAACTTCCAAGTTGGCGTAAGCGTTAAAATTCTCTTCAAAATTCGTAAGTCAAGCCAACTAAAATGAGCCTGTCGGCATTCAGTAATAACAGTTACTGCGGTGTGCATGTTAACAATGAAATTTACATGTGGTAATCACGTTTAAACTTTTAAAACTTAAAGAGATCTATAGGTAATGGCATTTTGCCAGTAGGAACTGCCAAGCACGAAATAGTGCTAGCAACTTTAACTATGTCATAATAGGTGTTGTAATCTTACATGTTATTAAAATCTGATTATAATTAAAATAATCCGATTAATTCGATTATTTTAAAATAATCATGATTAATGCACAGTGGTGACGTCACGCTAACACATACCCACGCTAAAAGTGTAGTCGTTATATACGGTTAATCTGAAAAGCCACACACGTCACCGTGGGTTAATTCTGATAACCCACACTTTTTTGATAATGTAACACTTTTTCCGGGGTCTACACAATCCCTGCTCCAACATGTGACATATAATGACCGACTTTCCAAAACTACCGTACACAACACAAATTGCAACCAGCATAAATGGGCATATTTTCAATCTGCGACATTTTTCGTACTAATATGGAAAAAAAAAACCTCGCGTACTATGCTAGGCCCCCATCCAAGGAGCAATGGCCCAACCCGGCAACCTTTGGTTCCGACGGTACGAAAACTAGGCTACTGACACTTGTAAATACACCTAAAAACCTACGAGACTCAAGCGAATAGCGCTTTTTGTACTCTAATCTTCTTTAAGCTATTAAATTAGAAAAAAATGAAAAAAATACAGTTTTACCTTAAACACACAAACATTGGTAATGGAGCGTCTATCCCATTCGCTCGACTTCGTATACAGGAAGTTTCTACCGGAAGTTTCCGTTCAGGAATTTACATAAGTCGCATGTAAAAATTCTTATATTCATTATGATTCACAAATAAAATTTACAAAAAAAAAAAATCTTACAAAATTAGCTTGAGATTTAGTTAGCTTGACGTCACACCTTAGAATTAAAACACATACACGTGACACAGACCAGGTAAAATCCTGAAATAACTGATCGTTGCTCGAAACGGAACAGCGCTAAAGCGCTTGTGCGATTTCGCCACCCCTCAATATATGGGCTGTTCCATTTCTCGGAGACGATCAATTATTTCAGGGTTGCAGTAAATCAAGCATATAACAAAAATTAAGCAGCAAAGCTTAAACGAAAGCTAGCTGCATGAAATTGTGGTGTGACATTTTCGTGTTATTTTATCGTCGGTTAATACACAAAAAAAAGAGTAAATTAAAGCAATCAAACTCACGTTCCTTCCGTGCAAGCCGTCCCCCCCCCCCCCCCCCCCCCAAAAAAAAAAAAACAACAAATTAATGCTGGATTTCCTGCAAAGTAATGTGTTTCTAGATTTAAAAAGTGCAAAAGCCTGATGAATAAGAATGAAGAGGACGGGAAGCTGTGAAATAACGAAACTTTCAGGTTTTTTTTCTAACAAAAAATAAGAGCGTTAGCATCAGATGAGATCTGGTCGTTTCTTACATGATCACCTATTTGCCACATTGTAGTGCAAAAGTTAGGAGACTGTTTTTTTTTTAATATAATGTACAATATGTATGCTTTTCTGTGCACCACGCATTCAGAATGTATAGCAGTGTCCTGTTGGTTGCCTTTCCAACTGCATACGTCAAAAGCACATTAATTTTCTATCCTCCACCAGTATTTCTGTACAAAATAACACGTCGAATTACTGATGCAGTGTTAGTGTGTCCTTGTTTATAGTTGCGTCCGCTGTTGTTCGCTTTTGTCTGTTTAGTATGAGTGGCTATATGTGTATTTTATGTGCATTTATAATTTGTGAAACAAGCAGACTCCTACTACGGCAGATTTTTTTTTTCTTTGCCTGTGTTTGATGGTTTCGGTTTTAGTTCGTGTCCATTACATGTTCATTTTCTATATGTATTTTTAATCTGCCAATTTTGTAGGCATTTGCTGTTTATGGCGTCTGTTTTGTGTTTGTGGTTTTGGATTTTCGTTCCATTTCACGTGCATGTTTATGTTATACTTTGTGTATGTATTTTTTGTGTGAGAAGTATCCTACCATTTTGTTTGTTTGATTAGTGATGTACATATATGCGTGAGAATGGAGGATGGCATGTCACAATCCTTGTTCCCTGGAATTGGAGTTCAAATTATAGTTCTTTGCGTTTGAGTAAATTCTAATCAGTTTTTATTCATGTGTCTTCACAGCTGTGAGTATGGGGATACAAGCGCTAATGATTTTTATCTAAACGGCGAAGCCTTTTTTTGTTCAGACAATTGATTTACTTTTTTCGCCTCTTTTTTACTGTTAATTGTTACGGTCTGATCCATCGTATCTACGGTACGTCCACTGTCCATCCACTTTTGTTTGCAAAAAAACGGAAAATTAAACATGCGTATTTAATATTTATGTTCAAGTTCCACCCAAGATTTGTCCCATGTTTACTATTTGAAGGCAACACACTAGCGCAGTAGTTCCCAACCTTTTCTACAGTATTCTTCCCCATTGGGACTATCAGTCAATGGCACGCCCCCCCCACCTAAAAAAAAATTAAATAGCTGTGCAATTTTTTTTTCACTACGGTGACGCAGTGTTGCCACATGAGAACAAAAATGTCTAGAATGTTGGCTAAAATAGCTGTAGATAAAGAAAAAAAAAATTTGCTTTCCTCATACAACTTTTTTTTGTAATGCACAGTTAAGAATAAAAAAAAAATCGTCATTGATGTTTAGGGCGCTTTTATACAACAACTCGCCTTTGCACTCTCGAAGCCAGAAAATCATCCGAAATTCCAACGTGGCGGCGACTTTAGCTCTGCCGTCTCACAACGAAAACTGTCAATAATATGAGTTCAGAAGTGACTAGGAATTGGTTTCATCAAGAGGAATTCTTTGTCTTATTGTCACTGATTATAAGATTGTAGGTCTTATAAGTCCAGGTTGCCGTTGTTACCATGGCAACGACACCTTTCCATCGCGATTAAATTCGAGCAGCGAGAATGCACAGGCTATTAATTGCGTAAATGGGCCCGTATGGCATGGCTCCGGCAGCTGCTCGCGCCTTCCCTGCAGCTGCTCCGTGCCTCCTAAAAGAGGCCCGCCTCACTGGTTGAGAAATAAATGGATAAATGGAGAAATGGAGCCCTGGTCACGGTCGTGACCTTAATAACGGGTCCAGTGAGTTATCTTTATAATACTCTCTTGCCAGTTGAGGATGTGGCCATAGCGACTAAGGCGCTATGCAAGTGATCTGGGGGTGAACTGGGTAGCCGGTTCGAATCCGGGTCACGCCACTCCGACGAAACGTAAGTGCATAAAGGTAGCTTACTGAACTACGTTATTTCTAGTGTATGTTTTTCGCTGTTGGCTTGTTTCCGATTTTCCTCACTGGTTGAGAAACGTTGTACTAGCGTGTGTATAGATTTAGCATGTGTCATCTTGATGGGTAGTTGACTCTGCAATATTGCAGGCAGATGCAGTATCATGGCAAACAATTGCAGATACAATTCAACTGGCTTCACGAAGCCCTTATTGAAGAACTAAAGTCATTCAATCATGTCAACGCCCAATTTTGAGGGCAGAGGCCAGAGGCCTCAAAATTAAAAATTTTGCACCCTATAGTTTAAAACTTGGGAGATTTAAGCGAAAACCGAGACAATTTCATTTTGGTTCTCCACAATGAGTGAACCTATCTTAGGCTGAGAGAAGAACGTATCTATTGAGGCCGCGGCCCTAGGCCGTACGTCCACTCTAGATAATGGTACATCAATACAATATACACAACCACAACATACACCATACACACAAGGTAACCCCCTACACACCCACGTTCCCATCTTCCATGACTCCAATGTACAGAGATGATTACCGTGATTATCATGGCATCGTTCTTTCCTTGACTACTACTGCTGTGTAGCCTACTAACCACATTGTCAATCGCTTTCGTCACCGCCACTGCATTATTTCATAGCTCTGTTTTTCACCCCACAAATCACATGGGATCTTAATCGTACCCGTCACTTCTCTTGTCTTCATCAACTTCTACATACCTGCATTCGGACTGTTCAACTCCACTGTGCACGGACTTGCTGCTTGCAAGTATTCCTCAGACTGCCACTGAGCACAAATAACCGTGTACAAATCACCCTGCCAGTTTTCACCGTACCTGTCACCCTTACCACTTCGGACGTAATCCACTCCTTGGGAAATGCCGCACACAGAGGTAATAGAGTAATAAACCGCAGGAAAGAATCAAAGAGGTGGTGGGAAGGGAGGCTTCATATCGCATTGTACCCCTTTTTAAATCCTTGGTGCGCAAGAGTTGCTCAAGCGTTGCCCCATCCTGAATCCATTGCTCCATTAGTTTACGCGCAGACTGACATGTAGCACAATGCAACAGTAAGTGAGATACCATACTTTCTCCTCCGCATGCACACTTAGATGTCCAACTCCACCCTAGTCGCCGCTTGTGCGACTGAAGTAGGGAATACCCCGTACACAACCTCAACAGCATCCATGCCATCCAAAAAGGTAGATCATCAAGGGCATTGCTGTAAGAGCAAACTGGGTTAATGCAGTCAAGTGTCCTACCTGTTGTCGCAGCTGACCACTCTCTGTTCCACTGCTGCAGTGTCAGAGACCGCAGGGACGATCTGCAGAAGCGACCAGACCGAGTGAGTGACACCACATGCTGTATCTGACACGGCTTCCTTCGCAGCATGATTACCACTTTCATTACCCATCACACCATCATGCCCCTCGACCCACTCTAAGGCTGTAAAGGCTGTTTGGGTTGCAGACCAGAGCTTCTAGCACATTGTGAACACAATCGAGTCACTCACCGTCAACGACGCTATAGACCAACGTAGTGTGAACAAACACGATCGTAAGTCGGTGACAATCACAAACTCAGGAAGCTGTAAGTCAGCTGCTTAGCGAGTGCAACAGAAATGGCTGCCATTTTACAAATAAAACTGGAAAAGACATTACGCAGTCCTAGACGGACCACAATCTTCAGTTCTGGGATACAGACACCCACGCCGCTTGTCTCAGGCAGGGCCTGAAAAGATGGGGCATACTGATGCGACATTTAACGAAGGACGGAGACCTGGGGCTCTAAACAGTGTCATTCCTCGCCCCGCAGCCCCCAGACACTGACGCTCTTTGTCGTGTAAACTGATATAATCTGCGAGCATCTTGGCTATTAGGTCGTGCACACCACTGCTAATGTTACGCAGAGTGATACTAGTATCTCATTAGCCCTAAGGTTGTGCCGTCGTAAGAAATGGGAGATGATAGTTTATGACAGCACGGACAGTACGATACGCAGACAGCAGTGCTTTTCTCTGGACGTCCTGATGGCTCACCAGTGCTTTTAACACTGGTAGGTGACTCACCACATTTTCACGCAAGACTCCGTCTTCAGTCCATTCAAGGCCACTATCCAACCATACACCAAGATATTTGACCCGTGAAACAGGCCTTACGCAAACACCGCCCACGTAGACATTGATTGGAGCAGTACGCACAATTGCAGTGCGAGAAAATAGCACTAATTCTGTTTTAGCAGGAGCCAAAAACAAGCTATACGAGGCTACAAACAACGCGATCGAGTGAGTTTTGAACATGTATGGCAAGAGTGTTGAGGTCCACACTAACAAACCACAGTGCTACATCATCGGCATAGCAGATTATGTTCACAATTTGCCCCATCTCAACAAGAATGACAATAATGGCAATCGCAAACAGGACCAGGCTCAAGCAGCTTTCTTGAGTTAATCCATTGTCAGTGGAAGTTTGAGCCGACCAGTATCCGTTTACCTTGGTAACAAAAGACCTCTCTCCAAGGAGAGCAAGGATTGCAGTAGACAGATGGCTGCCCACATCCATCTTTGCAAGAGAAGATTTCACCCACGCTATGCTGACTGTATCATAGGTAGCTTTCATGTCAAGGAACACGGCCACAACAGTCAGCCCGTGTGTCCATGCTTCACGGATGCTGGACAGCAGGAACAGAATTGCATCCAGTGCACTGCACCCTGCCCTGTAACCAAACTGCATGTCAGACAGGCACTTATGATATTCCAAATTTGCTAAATTTGCGACCAACTAAATTTGTTAATTAGCATCCGTTCGTACACTTTGCGGACACATGACAACAAAGCTATTGGCCTGTAGCTCCGCAGGTCAGACCGTTTGTGAACTGGAACTAAAATCATAAACATCCAAGAGGACGGAACAGCAGCACCATCGAGTCGCCTTTGTAAAAACCGCCACAGTTCTGACTTGTCCAATTCAGACTACGATTGCAGATCTCTGTACGAGATACTATCAACTCCAACAGCACGGTCGAGTTTGCATTTTGAGAGCACGGACATTAGTTCCAAGATATGGAAAGGTATGTCCATTCCAGGTTCAAAGGTTGGCCAGTCAGCTGAATGTCGTGAACTGGCACCGCTTGGCAAAGAATACACACTGGTGAACCTCGCGTTATATTCGTCAGCTAGTGCTTCTTTACAGAGGACAGTTGAACTAGGTTCTCCATTTGCTGCTTGACTATATGCCCAAATTGTCGCATACTTAATATCTCGTGGGCGGATACAAGATACGACAATGTTACTTTCCCCGCGCCCAAGAATCTTCCATCTTGTTTGAGTTTGTTTTGCTCCTTAATCTTGCTCAGTGTCCGAATAGAGCGTGATAACCATTGCTATAAAGAAAATAAAAACGACCTCATTTGATGTTTAAACTAAGGTTTAGCCTACCTGAAATGAAATCAAACCACGATAGAAACACGTACAAGCTTTCCTGCAATGTTTTGGATACAACAATGTAGCAACGGTGTTTAGTCCATGTGGAACCTTAACACTGTATTCAACCATATGAAACGTAAATAAAATTAAAATCATTGCAACTATCACAAAAAGGGCGAGTAATTAAAAACGGTGAAGCAATGGTTATAATACTCTGCGATAGTTGAGTATATACAGGGCGTTAGGAATAAAACCGACAAACTTCCAGGGCATACTAAGAAAGTAAAGACAAGTCAAAAAGTCCTATACAACACATATCAAAAAATGCTTGGTAACCGAGATATCACCCTATTAGAGCCCATTATTTTATGATCGAATGTTTAAGTCATGGCTTATAGTAGCCTGTGTCCAACTGCCTGCAAGGCGCAGCCTTACTGTGGCCTCATGCTAAACAAACTCGGATGCAGCAAGGTGCACTACCCAGTAAGAAAACTTCGTGATAATCTAATTACGTTTGAAACTGCAATATCGTCTAATTTTGCCAAGACAGGAACAGCTTGCAAGATCTAAGTACACTGACGCGTTTTGCAGGAAGCGGATCTGGCTTCTTTTCAAAGCCTCTAACTACCCAGCACCTCTTTAACGTTTCCATAATGAAGAGTATGTTACAAGTAATACTATTTTTTATTATTAAGAAAGCAAAAGAATGCAGCAGAAAAAGAACACTTTGCCGGCCCTGAGTCCGGCCGGCTAAAAATGGTTTCTTTTTTGCCTAAAACATACTTAACCTGATAATTTTGCATTACATTGTCCTCAATGGAATGTCTCCCTGGAGGTTTTTCGGTGGTATGTAGCAGCCTGCTTGCATGTCTCTACTGCGCATGTGCAACGCAGTCCTCCTCTATATAAAGCGGGAGCGTGGCCGGTTCCGGCATTTATTTTCCTCTTTCTGCCAGGCGGTGACTCGAGAGGGGAGGCAGGGCGGGCCTTTGGTTAAGCATGTTTTAGGCAAAAAAAACATTTTTAGCTGGCCGGACTGAGGGCTGGCAAAATGTTCTTTCTTATTTGCCACACATATTAACCTGATAATTTTAGCATTATCAGCTGACCTCGTCAAACGTGATGGTGGGCACCGATCTGACAGGGTGCCCCGGGATGCAAGCAAGCGTTCCCCCAAACATTTTTATTATGGTAAAAATTCGCACTTTATTCAGAACAGGGTGATGAAACAGGAATTTGGAACTCTTTTGTAGGGTTTGGTGTCTTGACATGTTTCTCAGGTAGTGGGAGGTAAATGTCGTTGAGTGACGCCAGGATGCGGCTGCAAGGATTTCCTTTATGGGAGTGGTGTTATGGAGGGCCCATGATGTGGCGATTGCTCTGACTTCATGTGCCGTCACACTCCCGTTCTTGCTCGTGTTGTGGTTGTTCTTTAGATGCTTCGTTTGTCTTTGATCCAGCGAGACACCAACGTAGTGGAGGTTTCGTTAGATCGGGAGTCGACTGGAAGGAAGAGTTGGTTTCCTTCTTCTGCAGGTGTCGTTGGGTGGAAAGAGCGTAGAGCTGTGACAGGATGAAAGGCGTTCGGGTTCCAATCCCTTGATGAATAGGACCGGAAAGGTGTTGGGTTGGACGGCACAAATGGTTTGGCGTTTTGCTCTGAAGGTTGGACTGGGTGAAGGATTACAGAGGAAAAACTTGGACTGAAGACGCAGTAGGCCGGGTTGGTCCAAAGAGCCTGGATTTCAGAACAGCGTAGGCTGGCTGTCAGATTCGTCAGGAAACAGTTTTCTGGGTCCAATGGAGAGACCCGAATGGATGAGCGTCAGTGTGAACAGTCGTGGTTGTCTCAATCTTCTTTGAAACGTTGGGTTAGCCATGGTGGTGATGCTGGAAGAGATGACAACGTCATCCGTTTGACACTTCACTCAAACTTGTGATAAGGTAAGCTTGAGACGAGTGTTGGTGTGGGTTGTAACCGTTGTTTTGATTTTGTTGGAGACGTGGGGATGGTTGAGGTTGGGACAATCTGTTAGGGGTGAAAACGTCATCTGTCTGGACTCTTGTCCTCGAAACGTGGGTTTAGCCATGGATGAGATGAGTCGTTGGAAGGGCAAACGGCTTCCGTTTTAAGTCTTCATTCTGAGTTGGTTTAGCATTGAGTGACACGAGCGGCCGCGAGAACGGTACTGCTGTCTTGAATTCGTTTGAGACGTGGGGGTCAGCCATGAACAGGACAGCAGTGAGAGGTGTAAACGGCTTCTAACTTCACTCTTTATTCAAAATTGTAGGTTCTGGCCACAAATGAGATGAACATTAGTGTGAATGGCAAGTGTTGTCTTGATTTAAATTTGAGACGAGCCTCAGTGTAGATAAGCTGGCTCAATTTAAAGTTTGAGAATCTGCATCCATGGAATGAAGTCATGAAGGTGTCATGAGACAGAGACATCGTTCTTGATTCTTGACTTGATTGTTTAAAATCATGAAAAAAGGACGTGTGGTTGCGAATTCCTTCGTTGTTGGAGTCGATCGAAACCGGAATGTCTGTCGGTTGTATAGCTGTTCGACAATTTTCGTCCAGAAACCTGGTCAAAGGTGGTGTGGTTGAGGTGTGCCTTGATGGATGGTGTTTGTCGGGGTGAGGCCTGGATCCTGGGAGAGCTTTTCGTGTGAAATGCTGTCTTTCGTGTAAAATTTGCCATTGTTGGAAATGGCTTGTCGATTGGGGGGGGGGGGGGGGGGCCGTTGGATGGAGTTGGTGATGATCGTGGTCGTCTCTAATTTCACGGGAGGAGGGGACAAACTGCCCGGGGCAAGTGCAGCAAGGTTCTTCAAGATGGCTTTTGTTGATGGTGAAAGCCCTCGATGGTGGCCGGTGATGGTTGTAAAGTGCAGGGAGAGGACCTCTGAGTTGGTGGATCTTCGAGGAACTTCTTGGCTGTTGTTGAACGATGATTTGAGTTCCAGGTGACAGGATGAGATGTGATGAAAGGACGGTGGTTTTGGTAGTTTCGACCGTCTTTCTGATGAATGGGCCATTGGCTGTCTGGGGGTGGGAGGACCGTGGCATATGGTGGTTGACTGAACAGGTCTGGTGGTGACGAAAGGGTGGAGGTTACGGTGGTCTTGACCGTCTCCCTGGAGAAGGGGCCGTCAGATGGTCGAAGATGGCAGGACCATGGGCATGCGGTGGTTGGCCGTGGACGGGACTAGTTGTGATGAAAGGGTGGAAGTTATGGTCGTCTTGACTGTCTTCCGGGTGAAGGGGACGTAGGCCAGCTGGGGATAGCAGGACCGAAAGCGCATGGTGGCTGACTCGTTGTGACGAAAGGACGAAGGTTGCAGAGGGCTTCACTGCCAAAAAGGGGGGTAGCTAGCAAGGACAGTCGGTGACGAGGTCAGCGAGAGACCAACCTGGTGAAAGAGCTCGTAGTGGCGAAAGGACGGCGTTTAATGACGATCTTTTGCTATCATTGGAGAGACCTGGTGTGGAGGTGAAAGGACGGAGTTCTTTGAAGATTTTTGCTTTCAGTGGAGAGACCTGGTGAAAGGGCTCGTGGTGGTCAAAGGACGGAGATCAATGACGATCTTTGCTTTCATTGGAGAGACCTGGTGAAAGGGCACGTGGAGATAAAAGGACGGGGTTCTGTGACGATCTTTGCTTTCTTTGGAGACCTGGTGAAAGGGCTCGTGGTGGTGAAAGGATGGAGTTCTGTAACGACCTTTGCTTTCATTGGAGAGACCTGGTGAAAGGGTTCATGGAGGTGAAAGGACGGAGTTCAATGACAATCTTTGCTTTCATTGGAGAGACCTGGTGAAAGGACGGAGTTCTATGGCGATGTTTGCCTACAATGGAGAGACCATCTGAAAGGGCTCGTGGTGGTGAAAGGACGGCTTAGGATGCGGTAGTCATCGGGGGAGGACGGATTCATTTTCCGTCATCAGGGCGGAGGTTTGTTGGTGCCAGCATGACTCAAGATAATGACGAAGGGAGGATTTTCAGGGCAAGATGAAGAACAGGGACCGGGGCTAGCAGGTGGTTGCAAGTGAGGGATCCCTATGACGAAGGGAAAGTGAAAGCTTCTTGGTGAAGGAGGATCCTCAGCTACAGGGTTGGAAGGGAAAGCAGGGCCTTGGGGCGGCAGCCATCCAACGAAGCCCAGATGGAAAGAGGCTAGCTTCTTTTTGAAGAAGTGGTGAAAAGACGCTCGGCAGCTGTCGTTGTGGCGTCAGCAGCGTCAGGGAAAATCAGGCGAAACTCCGTCGAGACGTTCTTGACAAGAGGGAGCCCATGGTTGATTTTAGCAGACTTGGGAGAGCTGGAATTGAGATGGCGGCCCGGGAGGAACTTTCCCCATCAGGAACTGTGATGATCAGCGACCTTTCATTTCTCGTGCATGACAGGTAAGAAGTGAAAGCTGGGCTTGTGGATGAATGACAAAAGCTGGACTTGAGTCGGGGGGACAGGAGGTGCTTTCCCGCAGGGAATACTGAAAGTTGCGGCCTTTCATTTCCCGTCCGGGACAGGAGAGAAGGTAAGGTTGGGCTGTGGTTGAGCGACGAAAGCCGGGCTTGAGTCGGCGTGCCAGGAGGAGCTTTTCCCATGGGGAATGTTGATGAGCTGAGTCCTTTCATTTCTCGTGCGTGATAGGAGAAAGGGTGAGGCTGGGCTGTGGATGAGTGACAAAAGCTGGACTTGAGCCGGCAGGCCAGGAGGTGCTTATCGATGTTGGTGAGCTGCATCCTTTCATTTCCCGTGCGTGACAGGTGGGAAGTGAAAGCCGGGCTTGTGGTTCAGTGACAAAAACAGGTCATAAGTCGGTGGTTTAAAAGGTGTATTTCACGGGGGGGGGGGGGGAGCTGATGAGTTGCAGTCTTTCATTTCCCGTGCATGACAGGTAAGAAATGAAAGCCAGGCGTGTGGTTGAGCGACGAAAGCTGGTCTTGAGACGGCCGGTGAATAGGTGCGTGTCCCGTAGGGAAAAGGTGCGTGTCCCGGTGAAAAGGTGCGTCCTTTCATCTCCCGTGTGTGACAAGAGAGAGGTGAAAGCTGAGCTTTGGATGTTGGTTTCCATTTCTTTGACGTGGACGAAGGGATAGGAAAGTAACGCATGTGGTTCTTGTGGCTCACGATTGACGTTACTCATTCTTGAGTCTCGGCCTTGCGTGGGCGAGGAGCAAGATGGGGAAGGCTGTGGGGACGAACTTCACTGCAGGTGGCGCTGTGGTCTCTGCAAAGAGGCATGGACAAAAGGCCGAGTGGAGAATTTCCGGCTGGCAGCTGGTTCTGTACGGCTTGGCCGAAAGGGCGGGAGGAGGCGGGGTCTGTTAGCCGTCTTGAAGCGGTGAGACGTTTTCGTCGTTGGCGACGTAGGTGAGCCGATCTAGGCCGCCCGCCCAGCGGTCGTTACAGACGAAAGGCTGGGGGTTGCCAGGTGGAAGAGCAGCATCTGAAGCCGAAGTGATGGGCACAAACTCGGCGAGAGCTGAGTCGTCTTCGCGCAGCGGCCATCTTGCGGGCGTAAGACGGGATGAAAATCTAAATTCTTGGACGAAAGGCGGGAGAACAATGGGCGAAGTGACGCGTAGGAACCTCTGGAGGAAAATGAATGCCGGAACCGGCCACGCTCCCGCTTTATATAGAGGAGGACTGCGTTGCACATGCGCAGCAGGAACATGCAAGTAGGCAGCTACATACCACCGAAAAACATCCAGGGAGACATTCCATTGAGGACAACGTAATGCTAAAATTATCAGGTTAATATGTTCGGCAAATAAGAAATGAAGATTCTCCCAGAGAACCTGTTCTCGCCAGGAGAATCTAAGTTCTCTTAGTTGAATCCGACGAAACTCATTCTTCATAAATTGGAGATGCACAAATATCAACAGTCTGATACTTCACTACTCTCGCAAATTTTCGACAGCTTAATATTATTTCATCTGTCTTCATCAGGCAGTGTAAAATTGTCCCTACTCAAATCACATCTTCGTTGTTGTTGTTGTTCGAGCTGCACGGCCTCTAATGTAGCCTCCTGTTGGTGAAGGCCCGTTTTTAATTTCCACTTCCGGTGTAATTGCGTCGCTACCTCAGTATTAACAAGGAGGCTGATTGCAGGATTGGAGGGGCCTTGTAAATTCATCAGTGCACTTTTGTGGCGTTGGTGTTCTTGAATCGCTAAGGATTCTAATCCTCTAAGTTGTCTGTCATTCTTCGAATTTGAAATGAGCAGAGTCTTGGTGGCCCCCCAATCAATCTTGTGCTTCGTCTGCTCAAAATCGTTGTAAACACCGTTGGTTGCAACTCGAATCCTAACGTCAGCCATATGTTGTGCTACCCTTTTATGAACGCTTTTTCTAGTCTCTCCAATGTACGTCGCCTGACATTCACCCCACGGTATCTGATATACTCCTTCACGCGTGTTGTGCACTTCCCATAGGACCTCAATCTCCCCCTTATCTCCTCTATCTTCAGTGTCTTCTCCCAATTGTCTCCCTTCGTTCGGACCATGTTCTCTCGTCTTTCTTACCAGCTGTGACTTCAAACTTTTCTCGTTTTTCAGGTAGTTGTCAATACCCATTTTGCGCAGGACATGCTGTATCTCCTCACTAGTTCCTTTTAGGTACGTATATTGAGGCCAAAACAACATTCAGAATACTTCCGTCTTTCTCATAAATTTCAGCTCGCACTCCAGCTTCACGGGCAGTGCGAAAGGCTCGGGAAAAGTTTTACAACGTCCAGTGAGACTAGCACTTCGTCATCTTTAATTTTAATTCCTCTCAGAGACTCCACGAACTCTTCAGAATTCTTAAGCCGGCTCTTACTTTGAATATAAACCCCCAATATACTCGCTTGTAGCCAATCCCACTTTTGGGCCATACAACCTTTTGCTGCTGTTATCAAACGCAGTGGAATTCCCTCTTTATGAATCTTGACTTGGGAAAATAATTGAGGGAGTTTTTGTGGTCTCCGAGGTGTTAATTCTTCCATTTTCTTCATGGTAATAAAGCCTTCTTTCCATATCCTTTCAATACTATGTTCAAAGTCAATAATGGGCACTTTTCCCAAATCACTGCTAGTTTTTCGGTACATACCTGATGCCACAATATCATCCATCACTCTGGTGTCATGTGGAGTAGCATCGAAAACAACCGTCATGTTATTTTCTTAAGTCAAGATTCATAAAGAGGGAATGCCACTGCGTTTGATAACAGCAGCAAAAAGTTGTAGGCTATGGCCCAAAAGTTGGATTGGCTACTAGCGAGTAGATCGGGGGTTTATATTCACAGTGAGAGCTGGCTTAAGAATTCTGAAGAGTTGGTGGAGTCTCTGAGAGGAATTAAAATTGAAGATGATGAAGTGCTAGTCTCACTGGACGTTGTAAAACTGTTCCCGAGCCTTTCACACAGGTTGATCGTCGAGATGCTGGAGAGGTCTGCCCGTGAAGCTGGAGTGCGAGCTGAAATTTATGAGAAAGACAGAAGTATACGGAATGTTGTTTTGGCCTCAATATATGTTCAAATCCGTGGAGAGACATTTAGACAGATGCGGGGTACACCCATGGGGTATTCTAGTTCCCCAGCCATTGCTGAGTTGGTTTTGCAACATCTCGACCGCTACATTCTTAGTAAGTTTCCACTTAAGTTGTGGAAACGCTTCGTGGATGACATCCTGGCCATCATTATTCATTAAGAACAGAGACGTAGAAGAAGTTCTGAGACTTGCGAATGGATGGCATGGTGATCTTGACTTTACATTGGAGAGGAAGCATGAAGGAAAGATTCCGTTTCTCGACGTGATGCTGAAGAGGGCTATTCAAGGAACGATTCATTACGAACCTTACCAGAAACCTACAGCAACCGGAAGAGGTATACCATACAGTTCGGGGCATCCAAGAGCACAACTCATGGCCATCGCTAAGAACGAGTTTGTAAGGGTTTTTAAAAGATCGATGTCGCAAGGAGAAGCTGCACCCTTTGTCCAACAGTTAAAGGGAAAGTTCATTGTCTTGGAGTATCCACCCGGAGCTCTAAACCGAGTAATTAAGGAAGCAGCTAGATTAAGCAAGACGAGCACTGAACGGAAATCCAACGGTGACAGGAAGAAGGATGACCGGTGGGTACGGAGAATGGGCATTACGTACCTAAAAGGAACTAGTTGAAGTGAACGATGGCCTTCATAAGTGAAGGAGCAGAGTTATCAGAATATTTTTCAGTGAACGAAGATTTAACGTACGCAACTAGCGATCGGGAATAAAGAGCGGGAAAGATCAATGGCTTACCTGTAGTTCCATACGCAGCAGTCCTCTTCCGAAAAAGCGTTCCACAGATCGACTGGAGATCAGCTTATTCATGACTGCATACGAGCCGTAGGCCTACGAGGGATTTTTGTTGAATCTTTCAGGAGCTCATCTCATCGACGTCCGTCGGCCATGCTGCTGACTGTCAGAGAGTGTGTGAAGCGCGTGACTTGATCGGGCGCTTCAACATTGTTGCCGCAAGACGTCAACAGTGAGCTTCCTTGAAGCCAAGAAACGCGACATACGCGCCGCGTTTCACAACATATCCCCCACTCGCGTTCTGGCTTCATGAACGGAGTGAGGACCTTCTTCCTCCTTAGTGGGTTGCCTGACTCTCCTTTGAGTCAGACGCTCCTTGTCGAGAGTGGCACAATCCCAACAGTTCCACCATCTCTTGGTGGCGTTGTCTGCCCAGCGGTTTTGTAAATATGTCCGCCATATTCATCTTGGTGGGAATGTACTCCACCTGTACCTCCTTACGTTGTACTGCTTCACGTACGACGTGGTATCTTATCTCGATATGCCTCGACTTCAGGTTTGGCACCGGGTCTTGTGCATTCTTGATGGCTGCCTGATTATCACACCATATTATTGTCGGCCTGCTTACTAGATCGCCTTGACCGATCTCACGCAGTAGTCTTCTCGCCCACAATACCTCTCTGGCACAGGCCGCTAGCGCAACATACTCTGCCTCCATGGTTGAAGTGGCAATACATGATTGCTTGCAAGACCTCCACACCACCGGCGACCCCCCAATCCTTAGGCAATATCCAGTCCTCGACTTTCGATCTTCTTTGTCGCCTGCCCAGTCGGCGTCCACGTAAGCCTCCAATCCACGGTTACTCTGTTTGTATTGAATCCCATAGTCGCTGGTTCCCTTCAGATACCTCAGTACCCGCTTGGCAGCTATCCAATGCTGCTCTCCCGGATTTGTACAAAACTTGCTCAATGTGGACACTGCGCATACAATATTAGGGCGTGTGGCTACGGAGAGGTACATCAAAGCCCCTACTAATTCTCTAAACGGGTTCTTCTGAGCCTCTAGCTTATCTTGAACCGTCTTTGGACACTGGTCCTTATTGAGTTCCTGGCACCCATCCATAGGTGTGGTCACTGGAAAACTCTCCTCCATCCCGAACCTTTTCAAAAGCGCTCCGATGTACTTAGACTGAATTAGCCGAATCCCTCTCTCCGTTTCATCAAATTTTATACCAAGGAAGTACTTTATTTTTCCAATGTCATGGTATGCGAAACTTCTCCCTACCATGTCTTTTAACATCTGGATTCCTTCTTCATCCTTAGATATGATTGTGTCGTCATCGACGAACACACACATTACATCTGTGGTTCCTTCTCTTGGGACAAAATACACGCAGGGGTCTACTGCACTCCTGTTGAAACCTTTTTGAATGAATCTATTATTCATCGTCTCGTTCCAGCATCGTCCCGATTGTTTAAGGCCGTACAAACTTCTCTCTAATTTGCACACCTTGTCTTCTTCTCCTTCAGCGATGAAGCCTTCCGGCTGCTTCATATAGATTTCCTCCAACAGTTCTCCATTCAAGTAGGCCGTCTTAATGTCCACCTGATGGATGTGCCAATTCTTTGCCGATGCAATTGACACTAGCATTCTCACAGTGTTCAGGCTGGCAGTCGGTGCGTACGTGTCGATGAAGTCGACTCCATACTTCTGTGAGAACCCCTGCGCGACAAGTCTCGCTTTGTAGCGGTCGACATGTCCTTCTAGTGTAGGTTTCACTTTAAAAATCCACCTATGCCCAATGGCTTTCCTGCCCGGCGGAAGATCTTTCAAGGTCCATACTCCTTTCTCGATAAGCGACTCAAATTCTTCCTGTGCGGCCTTCTTCCACTGCTCGGATTGCTCCCCAGACATTGCCTCCTTGAAACTGGTCGGTTCAGGAACATCAACTGCTAGGGTGATATTGAGTACTTTTTGTACTTTAGTTGTACCATTTTCACTTTCTTCACGAGTCAATAACACTGCATAGTGAACCTCATTATCAAAAAAAAATTTTCAGAATGGCACGACTCTTCATGTCCGTGTCTTCTTCAGCTGCATACTTCTCTAGAATCTCGGTGGCTGTATCAATCAGCTCGTCAGAGTCCTTGATGCGCAGTATTTTCCGTGTTTAATCTATGCAATTATCTTCCCCCACTATTGACTCGTGGTTTAGTTGTCATTGCGACGATTCCCCCACTGCCCTTGCAGTTCTACACGGAATGTGTTTTTGAGACTTCCTGTGGGGCTTGTGTGCTATTTTTTCAGTCACAACTGTAACACCTCGCAATGGGTACAAATTATCTCTGCTTCTACGTATAGTCAATATCTCCACACCACTACTATGCTGTACAGTGCATTTGTTTTCTGGAAAAGACACGAGGTATTTTGCCTTTTGTAGTATCCCCACGGATATTACATTCGTCTTGATGCTTGGTACGTGGTAGACCTTTGGAAATTCAATGATCTTTCCTTCTATCTCCATCAATACAGTCCCTACCCCTGTGACCTGTGCAGGGGTATCATCGGCTGTCAATGCATACTTATTGTTCATGACCTTGTAATTAGTGAAGTCATTTCTATCATTTGCCATCACCACCGAAGCTCCCGAGTCAATAATCCACTCGTTCCGGTCCTTGGGATTTCTCTTCAATGACTGCATTGCAACCTTCGAAATCCTGAACCACAGGTTTGAGTTGCGTTGGCCTGACCTCTTATTCTTGTTGTCCTGCGATGACTCACTGTCGCTTGACTTGCTCCTGTTGTTTCGCCGCTGCAAACAATCTCGAGCGTAATGGCCTCTTCTGTTACAGGCGTAACACTTGACACTTGACTTGTCCTTTGCCACTCTCTGAATATTATTCTTCTTAGTCTTCTTTTGCTTCACAACTAATGTGCACTTCTCCTCGTCATCCACTACACTCGGGCGATCCTACCTTGAAGATCTGCGCTCGTCTACTAACAAGAAGTTTTCTATGTAGTCTGGATTGAAGTTTGCTGCATCAAGAGAATCTGTTGCTCTAAGAACGTCATTATATTCGGCTGGCAAACCACACAACATCAATAACGTGACAAACTCGTCGGATATTGTAGGATACTGTGTCATCTTGGCCACCCTAACTAAATCTCTCATTCTAGTCAAATAGACAGTCTTTCATTAGTCATCATCTTACAACTAATTAGGTCCTTAAATGCCGTAATCTTCCTCATCCGTGTGACAGCGGCATACTTTGCTTTTAAGTCATCCCACAGCTTTTTCGGTTCCACTACGTCTCTGTAGTTCCGCTGTATTGACTGCTGCAACGTGTTGAAAAGCACTCGCAAACACTTCGTATTTTCTTCTTCATACTTGGGCAAATTTGCATCCCCAGCTGCAGGTTTGGTGTCTGTACCACTAGCATACTTCCATAAAGCTTTTTCCTTAAGTAACAGCTCCGTTGAGAAGGACCAATCGAAATAGTTTTGCCCATTGAACCTCTTTATTTCGAAAGCATGGGTGTTGTTTACTTCTGCGTGTCCCGCCATTTTTCTTGCTTCCGTTTTCGGGTTTTCTCCAACGCTTGGCGTCCGTCAGAATAAAAACGTTGATTTCACTTATTATTCCCTTTTGGCAAAATAATAACGTATTATTTCTCTTCAAAATTAATACTGAACAATCTTCAACAACATTTTATCTGCATTTCAGTCGTCTTGAAAACCGAAACTGGGCGTTGACGCTCAACTTCACGAATAGCGTTAAAAACCAAGATGGCGGCTCACGTAAACAAACATCGGCGCTCCGAATACGAATTCAAAATTCCAAGCCATTTTTAATCGTTTCCCCTACGAGCTCTATTCCCCTCGTAGAAATCGCTTACGTTACGTTTCAACTACGTTAATTACAATGTGGGAGGGACCCATAACCTTCTGAAGTGAACGATGGCCTTCATAAGTGAAGGACCAGAGTCATCAGAATATTTTTCAGTGAACGAAGATTTAACGTACGCAACTAGCGATCGGGAATAAAGAGCGGGAAAGATAAATGGCTTACCTGTAGGTCCATACGCAGCAGTCCTCTTCCGAAAAAGCATTCCACAGATCGACTGGAGATTAGCTTATTCATGACTGCATACGAGCCATAGGCCTACGAGGGATTTTTCTTGAATCTTTCAGGAGCTCATCTCATCGACGTCCGTCGGCCATGCTGCCGACTGTCAGAGAGTGTGTGAAGCGCGTGACTTGATCGGGCGCTTCAACATTGTTGCCGCAAGACGTCAACAGTGAGCTTCCTTGAAGCCAAGAAACGCGACATACGCGCCGCGTCTCACAACACTAGTGAGGAGATACAGCATGTCCTGCGCAAAAGTGGTATCGACACCTACCTGAAAAACGAGAAAAGTTTGAAGTCACAGCTGGTAAGAAAGACGAAAGAACATGGTCCAAACGAAGGGAGACAATTGGGAGAAGACACTGAAGATAGAGGAGATAAGGGGGAGATTGAGGTCCTATGGGAAGTGCACAACACGCGTGAAGGAGTATATCAGATACCGTGGGGTGAATGTCAGGCGACATACATTGGAGAGACTAGAAAAAGCGTTCATAAAAGGGTAGCACAACCTATGGCTGACGTTAGGATTCGAGTTGCAACCAACAGTGTTTACAACGATTTTGAGCAGACGAAGCACAAGATTGATTGGGGGGGCCACCAAGACTCTGCTCATTTCAAATTCGAAGAATGACAGACACCTTAGAGGATTAGAATCCTTAGCGATTCAAGAACACCAACGCCACTGTAGTGTACGAGATCTACCTGTATGTAGAGGGCGCCTGTGTCGCCACTCTCTTTGTACTACCCTAGTTATCATGTGACTTTGGTCACATGATAAACAATAAAAGCACTGAACCCCTTGGTTTCAGTGCCACTTGTAAGACCTTAAATCCAGTATGGACTTCACTTATTATACTAGTTTAGTATAGGTTAACCCTAAGTAATGTAGAAGCCACAATACGTTACAATGGCGACGAGGTGGGATTAAGGTCTGCATTAATTTAAAAGTCCTTAAATTAATTATGATAGGCAAAAGTTTTTCAACTTACCTTTTTCCGGGAGTTGCGGAGGAGAATGTAGGCAGTGGCTACATTCGCCGGGAATCACAAGGAATTCTTGGATGGAGTAAGCCTCTTCAGGAGTTCGTGGATGCAGTAAGGAGTACAGCCTCTTCAACGCATAAGGTACTGTTATTAGTTGGTCTGGAAGTTTCCTGGGTGTTCAGGATAGGCCGGGCCAAAGTTGGAAACTTATTGATGGTCAGCGCTTCGGCTTGCTTAAGCCCTTTACCAAGTTCGTTGTGCAGCTTTGGTTCTGTTAAAAGGGGCGGGCGGCCAGCGTTTGATAGTGACGAATTTGTAAATCTCAATAGTGTGAGTTTAATTTGTAGTGGCCAGTGTTGCTCTTGTGTACAACAAGATTGTTTAGTTAATTACTAATGGTTGTGAACCTAGTGTAGTTGCTACTGTGAAGCTACTAAAAGATTTAGAAACTTATACTATTTTGAAAGGTTTAAAAAAGGCTAGTATGGCTGATTTAAAGGATTTAAAAAGTATAGTAAGTCTAAAAGATTTAAAGCTTAAAAGCTGTTTACAAATTAAAAGGTTTATATTGCAGTAGTATCTAAAAAAAATTATTGACTGCATACTTAAAGGATTTAATTTTGTGAAAGTTATTTGTGACTTAACCTTTTTGTCTGGGAGACTTATGGTTTAAGTGTTTTACATGTCTTAAAAGATTTAGAACTAGGATACCTTAAAATATTTAATTCAGTCAGACTGATTAAAAGATTTAATAGGCCTACTGTATCTAAAAGATTTAATGTTGTAAAACTGTCAGCCAGCCATCTGCCAGCCATACCTGTTACTGAATCCGGTTCCTCTCCTGCAGCCTCTGGAGCAGAGTACCCTCTAGGCTCGGTAGCACCTCCCTGTTGTAATGAGTGGCGAACACTGAAGTCGAGGACCAATTCGCATCTCCATGATTTGCGACGCAGATGCACCGGAGGTCGTTGCCGCCAATGCCACCGCAACTCGCACCGAATGTGCCCCAAACTGCTTGGTCTCTATCCCAGAATTGTGGAGCACTGCACAAATCCACCTCACCACCGTCTGCGTTCCAATAGGCTTGTGTGGTTTGTGTGGCTTCACATACGACAGTAGGAGTCGAGTAGGCCTGGCACCCGAGGCCAGCGCTTGTTGGTCCCTCGCGCCGTATGTAAGATGCCACATACCGTACTGCGTCTAGTGTCTTCTCAGCATTGCGCTTCATGCGGAACACTAAAAAGGGCACCCCACTCCTGGGTGTTTTGTGGTCGTGCACCACGAAGACGGCCTCGTCCGTTCCAAATTCGCACCACTCGGACTCAATTTTGCCAGTTCGTTAGCCCTGCGACCTGCGCAAATTGCCAGCAGCATCACCACTTTATATGTCAACTGGCGGAGTGTTAGATCCTTGGGCGGATGCAGCATCTTCAGATACCTCGCAACGACCCATAGGTCCCAGATTGCAATGTACCGTGGCATCGGTGGTCTCCTGCGGAACAAGCCCCGAACAAAACGTTTCATCACCGGCTGTTGTGCAACCGTACCAGCCTGTTTTTTTCCCTGGTTTTTTTTGCAATCGCTACAAGGAAACCCACTAATACTACGATATTGTAGACCCCCTTGGAACAGTTCAGCTAAAAAGTTCATGCACACCGTCGTGGACACTGTCCAAGGGTCGCAGCCTGTTCGCACACACCAGCGTTCCCACCTTTTCCACTTATAGGAGTACACTTTTTTCGTTGCATCCGCAATATCCGAACTCAGGATTTCCCTTTCCACAGTCAATAATACAACCTCCGGACGCTGACCCCTCTGGTCCGCCCTGACTCGACCCAAGTCAATAGTGTCCATTACAGCCGAACCCTGCTCGACCTAATGCTACCCCTGTCTCCGTATTCACACTACTTTGTCGTTAACTTTTCGACGCTCCTCGTCCCCCGCTGGGGGCCGCACTCCCAAAAAATCATAATTTACCAAACACAAAACGTCGCTAGCTCCCGCACTGCCAGGAGTGGCGGTCCTCACTCTCAGCTTACTGGCATCTGTCACCTTGTCAGGATCGCGAGCGCCATCCCAGACCTGCCCGAAATGCCCCACCCCGACGAATGTTGGGCAAGCCTCGCCTCGGCAGCGAAGTCGCTCGCAGCGTTGCTGCCGCCTCCGACTGCGCACGTTTCAACACCTCTGATAACGGATCTCCAAATAGTTCATTCAGCGTCGGGGGACATGCAACCAATTCTGGGTGGATATCTTCTGCAAATGTGTACTGTAGGCGGTTACGCCTCACCCCGTTCATCGCTAACACCGCCTGAATCTGTAATGTCGCTGCATCAGCTATTGTTTGCGAAATCTGTGCCTGCCATGTGCTTGAGTAATCAACTGGATTCATTCCGCAGAATTACAAGGCCCAAAGCAGTGGGAGCAGCGCCCCAAACATTTCCGTCTCAACTGATACTAAACCACTATCGACATTAGCTAGGAGTGGATGCTTCACACGTAGGCGTGATAGTAAAGGCGTGCGTGGAAGCACAAACTCTCTCTGCACCACGTCATCAACTATATACCGATCCGCAAGCGACATTCTTTCACCAGGTGCTAACCTAATATTTTTATTTTTATTCCACCACGCCAGAACGGGCTTGTCCAATTTCCAAACTGGCACCTTCGTCTTAATAGCCCACGGACACAACGACTCTTCCAACTTGTAAGCAATCAACACTTCACCGGTGCATTCAACATCATTATGGGCTTCGCCTCGGAACTCCCTATGACCCGAAAGTGTAACAGAATCCTCCAAATCACCACTCAAATATTCTTCGCCACCCCTGGCACCCAAATTACTGACCATCTCCGTTTTACTCCACAGCTCGTACCCCGTGAGTCATCCACTGCATCGTCGTTCAACCACACTTCACCACTCGTAACAGTCTCTCTCGCTCGACCGCTTTCTACAGTTTTTGCCAATGCCAATTGCATTTTACGCCCTAATAATCCGGGCAACGCATTCATCGTCTCTACAAGACTTCCCACGGAATGACTGGCTCGCCCGCCGGCCGAGTCACATTCCATTTTCCGGCGCCGCCATCTATGATAGGCTTACTTACAGTCGCGCGGTCCGCCATTTTTTCACCTTCCGCTCCCACATCGTCCTGGTAATCCACTCTCAGCGTCTTGGGTAACTTGTCTTTAGGCATCCTTCCAGGATATTGGCCCATACGCTGTTGGAACACGT
>JAHWFP010160247.1:23953-38041 GCA_023313725.1 Lithobius niger | reverse complement strand
ATTAACAACTAAGGTATAGTTTTATTTTTTAATTATTGTTTTTTTTTCTGTGTCTGTGATTAGTATTATTTTTATATTTTTTACCATACTGTGTGATTTAATTTTGTTGTATAGATTTTTCTTTATCTTGATTGTGAAATTGTCTAAATGTATAGCCAAACAAGGACTTTTATAGACCTTCGGCAACACTCTTTGAATAAAGGTTATTAATATTATTATTATTATTATTTATCATAGTAAAAACCAGGACAAATGCATAGTTTTGAACACCCTGACTGAACGTCATGTCATAAAAGAGGTGAAAGAAGCAAAATATCTAGCTGCAAACATTGATTCAAACTGGAAATACACGCAGCATATTGACTTACTTATTAGGAAAATTAAGAACATTATGCCAAAACTATATTCTTTAAAAATTATACTTAACTTAAAAAACAGGAAAAATAATAAATTATGCATGAATTGAATCGCACCTCAGATATTACATCAAAAATTATGGTTTTGCTCAGAATACCTAATAATAGGAATTTAAAAGATACAAAATAAAGTAGTTAAAATTATGTTTAAAACTGATGAAAACATTAAATTTCATTAGACATCAAGATTTGTATAAAAAGCATGAATATTAGATGTGATTAAGCTTAGAAATTATGTAGTTCTTAAAAATTATTTTCCTGCATTTAATTCTTTGGACTAAAAATATTACAGAATCGTAGAAACAGTCTTCAGTTGAAGTTGCCAATGATTAGAAATAATTATGGAAAAAGAAATAATGATTACTATATTCCTGAGATTTTTAATCAATTACCAAAACCAGTTTTTTTTTTTTCAGATAGGTATAACCTATTAAAACAGCAGCTAAAAACTTGGCTTTTATAATAGTTACCTGGAAAGAAAATACTAAGTATCCCTTAAAAATTAGTATATTTAGAGGTACCCCTTTTTATTAGGCTAAATGGCTGGTGGTTTGTTAATTAATAGTGTTTGGCGTGATATATACTGATTGTAGTGTTATTGTCAAAAATGTGTGCATTTATAATTTGCACTAATTTTGTTTTTGGCCAAGTGAAAGCTTTGTTTTTCACTGTTAAAACTTACTTAATTTTTTATTCATTTATTACTTGTTTTCTGTTTATGACTTTTTTTTTTTAAACTGTGACCAACTTATTAATTTTGTTACACAATTTGTTGATGCTATATATAATTGTAAATAATTGTAACCATTGCCACATACACAAGTACGAATTAATACTTCATGTGATACTTTTCCTTGCACTATAATAATTTTTTTAAATTTTTTTTTATTTGTTAACCCGTAAATATAAGATTTTTTTACCCCACCAATTGCAGCTAAGTGCTTCAAAATAATATTGTAAAAGTGCTGAATAATGTCATACAAAATTTTGACAAAACTCAAAGCATGCTTATTTTAGGTGACATAAATATTGACATGTTAGAAGATAACTTTGATACCAGTGAGCATTCCATTGTTGAAAACTATCTTAATAGACTTGGCGCTCATGGTTGTATGTCTATGATTAATTCGCCAACTAGTGTTAAGCTATACAAGAATAAAATCGTGTAATGATCATATTTTGAGAAAATGAACGACGTAAAGTGCCATGGGATTGTAGCGAAAAATAATTGACTGACCACTATTATGCAGCATTAACAATTGAAATAAAAGGTGATAGTTTAGAAATATAGCTTGGTGATGATGTTAAATTAACAAGGCAATAAACGAGATAAACTGGGTTACTTTAGATCAATACGAAAATGAGCCACAGTTTACGTACAGTACAATGAAGTTTAAAAAAAAACTATTGATTCTATTTATGAAAGCAACAAATCTAAGAAGTTATGTTTTAATCTAAGGCAAAAAAAAAAACATGGATTACAGTGCAACTACTGAAAATTATTAAAAGGAAAAGCGATCTTCGGGAAAAAAATAAAGAATAAAACTGTACCGAGCACAATTCTTTGCGAGGAATATAAAAACTAAGACTGTTTATTAAAAAAATAATAATAGTAATGCAAACAAGCAAAGATATCTGGAGAAAATAATAAATAAATAGTGCATCCAATAACAGTTAAACGAGGATGGAGAAACTAAATTTAGTAAGCGGTAGGAACTAAATTAAACAATTAAAAATAATGATAAGGCTTAGTAGCAAATATTTCGCATAAATCTGCAAAGAACGTTTGTCCTATACTAAATAAGAACTTTGAAAACCTGGTTCCTAATCAACATAAGTTAAATCAAGGAAGAAACACTTAGTATTTCCTAACTAAAATTATAACATATTAAATGGTGTTAGAGACACCATAGCAATTAGGACTAGTACGCCAGAAGAAATGGTTGTCATTGTTAGAGTTAAGTAATAAACCATCTACCTACAGGAATTTAGGGTTAAATATTCAAGAATCTCATAATTGTATCTATTGAAAATACGTCGATTTTTTTAATTAAAATTAATCACTCCTTTTATTTGTGGTGAGATTTTGTCTGAGGAATTAAAGTGCAAGTAATACGGCCTGTCCACAAAAAAAAGGAAGTAAACAAATCTAGATAATTATAGACCAATCTCGGTACTATCAAACATAGACAAAATAATTGAAAACTATTTTCATAAGCAAATAGTAGGATTTTTTAAAAACATAATGTAATTGCTAAACAGCAGTTTGTGTTTAGACAGTACAAAGGTGCAGTGGGTGCTTTAAGTAGTGTGAGCGATAACTAAATCACTAAACAATGGTAACTGCACTAAGATTGTATTAATTGATTTACACAAAGCATTTGATACTATTGACCATATGAAATTAATTAAAAAGTGCGTGGCATATGGTTTGAGAGGGAAATGTAGCAGAATATTAACAAGCTAATTCTGAGATTGTAAAGTATGTACTAAAATAGGGGACCATGATAGTGAGAATGAAACAGTATACTACAGTACGTCACACCACAAGGTTTGGTGCTAGGACCTCTTTTATTTACTATTTATATTAACGATGTGGTAAATTGCATTAAAAATTGTGAGATTTCTTTATTTGCGGATGGTATTATGTTGATGTTCATTCACCAAAATAAAAATAACATAGAGGAAAATTTACAATTAAACTTGAACAATGGAAATAATAAGTTCCTTCATAATGATGTGTTCATGAATGACACAAAGGCAAGAATCTCAAGATCTATACATTCATACTGAACAATGCCAGTACTTATGTAACTGAAGATGTTTGACGTGTGTTCAGCCCGAAGGCCATAACACCGGGGACGTCCCCTGGAAGGTGACGAAGGAGGGGATTAGGGGGGACAGAAAACCACAAAAGAGAAAAAAAAAACCATCTGCCAAAGCCACTGAATCTGCATAGAGGCAGCAGCGGGAGTGACCACAAGTCAACAAACACGGAAAGTCTCCAATCGGATTGAAAAGTAGAAAGACCCATAGAAGCACAGTGGTAGCCTCTAAAACACAGGAAGGAAAAGAATGAAAAGATCATAAAATGAAGCACACCAGTAAAAGAGGTAAAAGATAAAAACATGCAAACTTGGGAAACCAAACTCCCATGCAAAACCCTAGCTGCTGCACAAGGGTCTTACAAAAAAAAAAGCAGTAAAAACAATAAAAATACAAAACACTCAGAACACAGTCCCCCATACTGGGATACTGGTCTGTTACAAAAACCAAACCGAGTTGACAAATAAACACACAATATAAAAAAAAACCAACAGAGCAGGTGGCAAGGACCAACGGGAACCCACGAGTGCACCGCGTGCACCACCACTAGAGCTGCAGATCAGCGGCAAACAAAGTCATGGTCTTCAACGATGGCATTACACAACCTATCAAATTCTTTTCTGTATTGAACAAAAATGAATTCAGGGTAGTTCCAAGAGAACCCTGCAGGAATAACCTGGCTTAGAAAAGAAGATCTTGCAAAGTCTCTAAAAGCGAGAAAACAGTCTTGAAGAACATGCTGGATGCTTTCCAGGGTGGCACCACAGCGACAAGAAGGTTTACCTCTCTTCCCAAAGCGAACAAGGTAACTAGCAAAATTCCCATGTTCGGTAACACACTGAATAGTCTTGGTGGACAAAACATCAAAGTGTAGGCGCCATTTAGGAAAGAAACAGTAGGTTGGGCGGCCCTTGGTTGAACAATTCCATCTCTCCTGCCACTTCTCCATAGTATCGTTACGAGAAAAAAGCTTGGAGCGTGAAGAATGTAAAGGGAGTTCTTCAAGGTCGTCCAGATTAGTTGCGGCCTTCGCGGCCATACCAGCAGCTTTATTACCAGGTATTCCGACATGGGCCCTGATCCAAGCAAATTTGATCGTATTCTTGTAATGTAGTTCAGAGAGAAGAAGATGAGCAGCAGCTATTAGGTGAGTAGACGGAATAGGGTTAGAGATGGGAGTGATGGCGGAAAAAAGCAATGCTGTCGTCAGACTGAAGGTGGTCAATGGCAAAACGAAAGGCAGCTGTGATGGCAAACACTTCTGCCTGAAAAATGGAATTCTGGTCTCCAAGCTTAAACTGTAAACGGTTACTCCATCTCTAAACACAACGAAGGCCGCGCCCGTACGTCCATTAATGTGCGAGCCATCAGTGAAAACTTTGCAGCAGTGGTCATCAGATGGTGAGTAAGAAGATAGTGGATTGCAGAGTCTTGTGGCAGGGTGTGGATACAGTGTAGGAGAAACACGGCTTTCGTATTCAGGAAAAGGAATCCTATTGGCATAGTCATAGCCGGCAATTGCAAGAAGCGAACAAGGAGCAACGCCAGCAAGCACAAAAAGTGAATCGGTGGGAGTGGTCCTATAGGTTCTAAGCATGGAGAGCAGGAAAGGCCTTGCCAGAGAGTCAAGCAATTGTGTGCTTTTGACTAATTTCGCAGTGTTGCCCCAAATCTCAGCACCATTAATTACCATAGGGACGATGCAACGGAGATAGATTGTTCTCTGAGCTGCTGGGGGAATGCCCCAGGTTTTGGAAGCAACGATACGTAGATGATACGTAGACGAAGATGAGGAAACAGCATCTTCATCTTCAGGTAAGCGAGGTGAGCCTTCCAAGAGAAGGGTGGGTCAACGATGAAGCCCAAATATCTAATGTGATCGCTTGTCATAATGCGAGCATCCTGAAAGTGGATAACTGAGTGTCACATATCTGCATGTGTTTTGTGACGAAGATTAGGGTTGAATCTGTTTCCTCTCAGGGCCCATTTGGCACGATGAAATAAGGAAAATGTCTTTTGGGTGTTAAAGGTCAATTTGTTGAGGTGAGCCCAATCCAGAAGAGGTGTTTGAACCTGTAGCTAGAGATTTTCGAGCTTCAAAATGGAGGGAGCTCCCAAGGTTAACAGTGTGTCATCGGCCAAAGCTTGTGCCTCAGCATCCTGCTTAGGAAAAGTATTGAGTTACTGAAGAAACCCTCCATGATCCGGAGCCAGAGAATGGGGTCTAAACAGGAACCCTGAAGGCAACCACGTTCTGTAGAAATTCCTACCGAGCCAAGTGAAACTTTGCGGTCTTCAAGGAAGCTCTGAATCAGATAGTAAAAATTTGAGGGGATCTCAAACCTGCGAAGAGTCCTCAGGATGCTGGGGTACCAGGCATAATTGGATGCGTTAGTGATGTCGAGAGCAATAGGTAAACAATGATAGCCTAAGTTGTGAAGATAGACCACTCTAGATTGGTATGTGCGCATGGCGCGAACAGCGTCCCTCTGTGCTTGGCACCCGAACTGCAAGTCAGACTGAAGCTGGTTATGCTCCAAAAAAAGACGAAACGATCACTGCAAAGAGGATCTAAAATTCTGCCAATGGTTGGGAGTAGACAGATAGGGCGATATTTCCCATCTTTCTTCGGGTTGAGTACAACACGGGACTATTTCCAGCAAGTCGGGAAGACACCATGAAATAAACAAACATTTAAAATTTTGCACCAGATTGAGCTGAACAGCAATGCTATAAAGATGTTGGAGAGCAAGTGAGGGAAAACCATCTGGACCAGCGGCAGAACGAATTCGAACTTTCTTGATTGCGAGTTGAAGCTCATTTACGGTAAATTATGGTCCCTGGGGCAGGAATAAGAAGAGGAGATTTCTTCCCACACGGATCGGTGGACATCAGTCTCCCGAGTAAGGTCATCAGAAGGGAAGTATGTTCTTAACAACTCACTGGAAGTCTCCTCTTCATTGTTGTTCCAGGTACCGTCTTCCCTCAGAACAGTGTGTAACGTGTTAGCACCCTTGTTTTTGCACCTGAGAATTCTATATGGGAGGTCAAAGGGATCAGCAGTAGATTCTTCATTGCAAAAATTGTTCCATGCATCAATCTTGGCTTTCTCAATTGATTGCTTGTAAGCGCCGCGGGCCGTCTTAAATTCCTCCTCGAGAATGACTCTTGCTTCGCCTCGGGCAGCCTGGAAAGTCCTCCGTTTTCTTCGAAGTTGTCGCTTTTCCTACCAGAGGACAGCATTCCACCAGGGGACCCTCGATTCGAGGAGATTTGCGGAATAGAATGATTACAGGCATCAAGTGCTGCATCTTGGAAATGCTCAGCGAAAAGTTCCACTTCAGAAGCACAGTTCAGCTCCATTTCTTCTAAGTGATGAATATGCAGACGAACATAGTCCTTGAAAAGCCTCCAGTCAGCCCGTCTGGTGTCCCACCCAGTAGAAGTAGCGGGAGGAGAGGGAAGTGACAGTTTAAAGAAAATCTCAGCATGACCACTAAGGGTCACGTTATCAGTCACCTACCAGTTAAAAACTTCAAGATCATGCGTAAAGGTAACGTCGATCCAACTTTGACCAATGTTGGAGACAAAGGTTGGAGGGGAGTCAGGATTGTTGCAGGCAGAGAGACCGTGAGTAATAAGAAGTCCTCCAATTCAGTGCCCCTCTCAGATTCACGAGCGCTGTGCAGCCGACATGATCTTCCCAGAGTAAGCTCTTCGAGTTGAGGTCCCTAGCAAAAAGAACACGATCTTCGTTTTCACAAACATATTGCATGAGGTCAAGAGTGTGGTTGATATTTTGAAAACCATCAGCGTAAATAGCAAAGATGATAAAACAAGACTGTGGACATTCACAACGCAATGTAACAATATCAGAGGTCGTCCACTCGGAGATAAGGGTAACACACCGGGCAACATTCTTTTTAACATATACGACGGATCTAATCCTAGTGGAAGCATTGTGGGAATAAAAAGCTTTGTGGGCACTCCAGCCCCGTGCTGGGTTGCCATTGCGTGTAGTATAGGGTTCCTGAACCGAAACGAAGTCAGACTGACAGTTCAACTGAAGGTTTGCAAAGGTAGCCTTTGTTTTACCCACATTCAGTTGTAGAAAGATAAAAACAGTAGAATTTGCACTAGCTGCAGTTGAAGTGAAGGTGGTACAGGTGTTTTGATCATCCATCGTAGTTGGTTCGTTCCTTACACCTACGCAATTTTTTAAAAGTTCTATGCAGGCGGTGCTGGAGGCGAGGTGGTCCAAGTTTTTTCTATTGCCGGACTTGCAGTTAGGACAAGATGTAGCAAGGGAGACCATGAGGGCCACCACACTTTGGGCAAATAATTAGATCGAGGCAACGAGAGGCAACTTGTCCATATCTTTAACACTGAAAGTATCTTGTGACTGGGAAATATTCTTCTATTCGCACAGTTGCAGAATCTAACACAAGGATGGAAATTGTGATAAAGCTTTAAAAACCCCACTCGTCATTTCGGCAACCCAGTTTTCGCGAGCAGGATTGCGACATTTCCGACGGGAAACAAAATTGAAGCCTTGTTGCAGCAGTTCTAGGTCAAAGTGCTTAAAGATGTGTGGATTTTGATCAATGATTTTTGTCCTAAGAGTGACCGGTTTAAAACCCTCGTCAATGCCTGTGAACAACATTGTTGGTTTACGTCCTTTAATTCGTTGGATTTTAAACCCCGACAGGTCTGTGATTTTGTCCTGCAAAAGTTAAAGTTGTTTTGCACTAGTCCATTCTACCGCGAGACCTCCATCTTTTAATTTAGTAATCTTCTTAACCGGGCCACCTATTTCAGCAATGGGAAATTTGGATACAAACTTTTCTTTAGTTTGTTCGGTAGTAACTGTGTCAGCATTTGTTGGATCTTCAGTGGCAAAAAGTGTATGGACGATGACTTTATGTATTGTTTTCTTAGGTCCTCCCTTAAGTTCTTTAAGAACCCTTGCATAGTTTTGATCTATACCAATGGCTAGTGGAGCTGACTGAATAGGTGGTTGTTTGCATCCTACTAAACGACCTCTCCCTCTGCTTCTAGAACCTTCTCGGCACCCACGAGTAGTTTGTGAGGATTGAAAAGTGTCCGATCTTTGTCTTGTACCCAAACTAGGGAAGTCTTCATCCGGGAAATATTGTTGTGAAAAGACCCCTTCCTGGTCCTCAGTAACTTGCCTGTTCGTGTCCATAGTTTCGGTGTGGACAGGGAAATGGGAGCTAGGTCGTTGCAATTTTTCTTCCAATAACTTGATCTTCTCTTCGCAAACCAATCAGGTAGCCTCAAGCTTGATTTGTGCAATTTCGGAATCTTTTGTTAAGCACAAAATCTTAGTAAAAATACTTTGTAGTGTGTCCAAGTTATCACGTACCGTACTGCTGTCACTAGCATGAAATTGCAACTTGCCACCCGCCGACCACTGATTTGTCACTTTCTTTATAGTTTCAAGGCAATCCAAAAATTTGGAGCAAAAGGACAAAGATTCCCTGATTTGTCCTTTTGCTGCCATACAAAAATGTTCTTCGACTTGTAAATCTTCTACTGACGTTTCCGTGCGTGTCCGTTTTCTGTGGGGTCTACCATCAGTGGTGAGGCTGTCAGAGTTGCTTGTTCCACTGTTGGAGGGTAAGGAAATTGGTTCGGCGGAAATGGCAAAAAAAGTTGTAGTGGGAACTGGGTGATGTGATTGTGACGAGGTAATGGGAGGGGTGGGAAAATCCAGGACCGGGAAGACATTGGTGGCTGAGAAGTGAGAACACTGGTACTTATGTAACTGTAATAATACTGTGTTCTGGTGAAAGAGGCAACTGAAGCTAAATTTTTGGGAATGAAGATTGAGCAGTTTAGGAAATTTAAACGTCACATAAATGCATTTGATAAAGAAACTTAGAAAACTACTACCTGTGTCTTTTATAAGACAAAGTAAACTTTAAAATATACATAAAAATAAACAGGTAATATTATTTGATACATTAGGTACCA
The DNA here is from genome assembly GCA_023313725.1 of Lithobius niger. Taxonomy (NCBI): domain Eukaryota; kingdom Metazoa; phylum Arthropoda; class Chilopoda; order Lithobiomorpha; family Lithobiidae; genus Lithobius; species Lithobius niger. The sequence goes on along the minus strand of JAHWFP010160247.1, from coordinate 28,802 downwards.
GTAACATTAGGTGTGGAGTAGAGGTTTATTGATTTGCTCCAACTTATACATTGGATCGACTGCAAAATCACAAAACAAGTTGGTGAAGTTATTATATAGAAAATAAGATACATATAAATCTACTAAAACTTTATTTACAGAATACAACACACCAACTGTACCAAAAGTGAGGAATTTTGTAAGTATTGTAAATAACTACTATTAATATGATTATAGGGTACAGGATGTTGCAAAAAGGTCCTATTTAAAAGATAAAACTATGACATATGAAATTCCATTAATTAAAAATAACTATGGGACGAAATCAAAAATTATTACATACCAATGGTTTTTAATCACTTACCAGTTGGGTAAATTGGGCTAACCAGATATGGTCAAATAAAAAAAACAGTAAAGGAGTTGGTGATTAACAACTAAAACATATTGTTGAAAACTTTAAGCAGAATCAATATTAAATATTAATGATAAACAATGGTTTGCTAAAATTTACCTGATAATTGTCGTTAATTATTCATCGTTTACTTAATACTGTGTTTTATTATTTACTTTTCTAACTAATTGTGTAACATGTGCATAATTTATGTTGAAGATTTCTGCATTTTTTGTTTGTAAATTGTAAATATTTGCACGGTTTATTTTTGTTTTTTCCACTGTAGCCCGTCAAGCTCATTAAGAGCTTTCGGGTACAGCTCGTAATAAATTATTATTATTATTATTAAAATTGTTCAGTATAGTTTTCGACTGCCTCCTCTGTATAGCAGTCATCACTGAAACCAACGCGGCAATAATTTTTGCAATCGTAGTTTAGCTAAATGTAAGAAGAAGAAATGTAAAATGTAAAGAAAAACAATCACTAATGTAATTATTAATTGATTACGCTAGAAAATAGAATTATTAAATATTAGGAAATTCAGTGAAGTAAAAATTGTATACGTAGGCTAGTAACGTCGTCTCTTAGCAACTGACGTTATAATTTTTTTTTTGGGAGGGGGGGGGCATTGCTCTCACCACATTCTCTGGATCTTAACCTTGTAGTTCGTGACAGTGGCTTTATTCATGGCTAAACCCCTTTAATTGTTTCAAAAACCCCCGAATCCGATTCTCTGCTTACTTTTTCAGGTAAAATGGCAACATTTGCACAACATCCTATACAATTCTTGTGGATTGATCAACCTAGTGAACTAAGTTACCAGTGTAAACCTAATAATGACTGAATTGTACTTTTAAATCGATAGGCTATCAGTTTTGCGACAACGGATATTTCTATCATTTCATTTCATCAAAGATAGTTCATCTTTTTTTTTACTAATTTTTTTTTTGTTAAATTGTGTGGGGTCCAAATGGCAGCACTTTAAATATATTCTTAATTAAAAAATAAACCATTTGGACGTTAAGATTGTTGAGGTAAGCTTTTCAATCCATGCGTACAAAGTAACAGGTAGGCCCTATAACGTTTCTACTACGAGCTTTTAAAACGCTCATGTGTGCCGCATGGACGCATAGAACTAGTAAACAACGTACCAGCATTGTACACCAGCATCATACGCAAACCCGGTAGAATTCGAGTTGGGTGGAGGGGGGGGGGGGAGGATTGAGGGTTCATGGCGGGTCGACAGATCGGTCATTAGCGCCAACCTCAGCTACAGTGCAGTGATCCGGGTTGCCCACCACCCCACACGTTACAAAGACGTTAACCAAAACCCAAATGTTGATCTTATCGTACCTTCGACAAAAATTTAAAAAAAAACCCTCACAGAAAGACAGAATCATCATCCAATTGTCACGCAATGCTTCGAGGAAGGTAGAAACAACGACGAACGCCACCAAGATGGTGACAGTTGACAAGAACGTGACCGAGCGTGAGTGAATGGCGACACCGGTGACATTCAGAGGGAATAACCCCCTTAAAAATAGGGCAAAATGAATCGAGAGGCCTACGACCGTAATCAGACAGGCAGGCTGTATTACCCCTAAAGAACTGTAATTTGCAAGTTAATGCTGTTTTTTATGTGCGACAATTTTACTCTTTGAAAGAACAGCCTGCTTATGATAAAAGTAGGCTACCTGCTGCATACGCATTATTGGCTGTTCTTCGTGCAAATAACCAGATTAACCGACCCGTATTGATTATATTGAACTTCAAAAATTTAAATAACTCTTCTATAAAACGAAAGTAAATATTAGGGTTACCGTCCTTTGCAAGTCCTTACGAACTAGTATTTTTTAATCTCAATAGTTTTTAAAGAACTAATATGATTCTCATTATCCATTAGCACTAATAATAAATCTTTCGCCTTGTTTTTTTTTTTATATTGTACATTAATGCAAAAAAATGTCATGCTGAGTGACACAATAGTTTTTGAGATATAAATGTTTGAAATTCGTATTTTAACACTAGCAGTTGTCTCAAAAGCTTACATAACGGCTGTCATCAAGCGCCCTATAAAAAAAAAAGCAATGACGCCACTGTTGGCAGTTCTATCGGTGCAGGGTTTGTTCGAACTTTTTTCGTCATCGGACGTTCAATGGAAAAACGAAAGTTTTCCTATCGTCAAGGTGAGAATGTTTAGTTTCTCCCTCTTTTTCACATTGTAAATAGGCAGGCAGCAGATTGAATTGAAAAAGAAGCATGATCGGCCGAATTTGTGGATATTTGCAATCAAGGCTGATAACTAATTCGCAGAACGTAGGTGTACCACAACGACGAAAAATATTCCAGTTCGCAGTTATTTTTATTTATCTCTCGTGCGTCCCTTAATCGGTGTTAATATTCAATCCAGCATCCTCTTGGCTTGGAGCTGACCACTCAGACCACTCGGCCATGCTTACTCATGTTATTCGGGTTGGGGGGGGGGGTGTAAAGAAGAAGGCTGCCATTTGATTGCAGTGATGCAAATGGTGTTTGTGTGGAACAAAATCCAGTAAGCATACTTTTAAGTTTTTTTTTTTTTGTTTGTTTATTATTATGCGATATTTTAATAGGCCTCAAAATGATGGATTTGGAAAAATGTTTATGGCGGTGTACACAAGCACCTTCGCTTTTAATATAATTTTAAAAGAAATCTCGCTTTAAATAGTCCCTACTCCCCGACAACTTTCCAAAACCAGCTGTTACTAGAAAATACAATCAAATTGTGCCTAGAATGTTTCCTTTAATTTTTAGACACTGTAGGGAAGGTGTGTTGCGACACAAAATAAAACCAAGCCATTTGTTCCTTAATAGACAGGATTTACTAAATGGGCCAGCATCAGAAAAAGTACACCCCATCACTTGTTCTAAATCTTAACTGCTCAAGATGACATGTTTTTAATTTCTTTAATTCTTGAAGAAATTTCTTTAATTCTTGATTCTGCCGCCTCCATAGTAGTATACGGATGGTGATGGTGGTCCTCCCACCCTGTTCTATCTGGTTGGTTATTTTAAGTATTTCTTTTTTATTTTACTTTTTTTTTTTTACTATGATGACATATCCCGCTAATGGGTGCATTAGTTTTTAAATATCCATCGTAGCTTATTTTACTATTTTTAAACAAAATGTGTTTACTTTTTATGTGTACTGTTTGGGCCTTTTAACTATCTTCACACTCTTCCCATGTCCCACACGTTTGGCGATGCCATCTGGAATCTTTGGGTCCCTGGCAGGTCTAACCAAGGTGGTAAGGCATTCGTGTCCCCAAACCTATTCTGATCACCATTCCCAGGCCATTTTGTGTACACCTTTCCTAGGGCTGGCTGTTAGTGACCCCCCGGTCCTTGCCAGACCAGTTGCGACGCAACAAATTTTATTTATTTATTATTTATTTATTTAACACCCTTTATCTACTATAAACCTCTCCTTCTCCGTCGCTGGTCAGCCTCTCCATCAATTTGAATTCAATTTGAAACGTTCACTAAGGAAAAACGAAGATTTCCTTATTCTTCATTTTGTAGAATTTAACTAGACGAACTAAATGGACTACGAATTTTAGGCAAATGGATTGCTTTTGTATGAAACATATGAACCCCTTACATTACACCTATCTAATAGAAACTGTCATTCAGTACATTATTTATCATCAGGTTTTTTTTTTCTGGAAAACGACACCAACGAAGTCCGAATTCATTAAGTTCAGAGTAGAGGGGGGGGGGGGAAGAGACATTCTGAGAGACACACGCAGAAAAATAAGGATACACAGACACACCTCACAGACGACTTGACGTCATCGCTCCACACCCATGGGACACCCCACCCCGACCATACCCCACGAGGCGATCCCCCCACAAAGGATCTCTTCCCTCCCCATGGAACACCCCCTCCATGATAATCCCCATCAGGAGGTGGAAATTCTACTAAAACATATATGAATCTTATGTAAATCCGGTGACCCCACGGGACCTCATTCCACAAGCCAATCTCACCCCGTGGGCCGGCCACTCTCAGATGGTTCCTCAACAATATGTGTAAATTCTATCAAAAATTATGTAAATTCTATGTAAATCTGGTGACCCCACAGGACCCCACACCACTGGACCCTGCCCCGTAGGATCCCACCCCATGTGACCTTCATAACGTCATCAACTCCCCTTCTCCGACGTGTTGGTCTCGATCAGGATGTTTAAATCTAGTGACCCCCCCCGGCCGTGGGTCGAAACCTCACCCCCCCCCCCCCCCATACGTGCAGACGACATGATGCCATCACTTCATGAGGTATTCCCTGGTCTGGTCCCCCACAGGAAGTGTAAGTTCTACCATAATGCATGTAAATTCTACATAAAGTTGATGACCTCTTCCACGAATGTCACCACCGAACGTCACGCCCATGGGTTGAACCCTAACAAACTGATCCACACACTCCATGGGTTGTCCGG
>JAHWFP010160247.1:13345-23853 GCA_023313725.1 Lithobius niger | reverse complement strand
TAAGTTCTACCAAATTATACCCTGTAAAACCTACCATTCAATCTACAAATTCTACTACTTGAATTTTCCATACAATCCATTGATACCCACAGACCCCCACATGGCAGCCCCTATCAGGATGCGTGTTTTGCATAAATTCTCTCATGTTTATTCTATGTAAATTTGGTGACCACCATGTGACTTCACCCCAAGGGAACTTCGTGATGTCACAATATTCAAACTTTCTGAACCCTCACTCTGGGTGTTACTAAATTCTGTGTAAATTCTACGTGTTCCCTTCTCCACACGTCATCATTATCCCAACCTCACGTGGCCGGAAGCCTTGTCATCGTACCAACCCGCACACCGATTCTTAACATATCTTAAAACTTACAATAAAGGAATGTAAATCGTTACTGGAATCTAGAAACATCAATAAAAACGTTTACATATGTTACACGTTTATGTTTGGATGTTCTCATCACGTTCCTCATTCACATTTGAATGTTTCCTATACGTTCTTTAAAGAAAACATAGTAAAACATATCTTCAAATGTAAATGAGGAAGAGAACATGGTGAGAACATCTAAACATAAACGTGGACCGTCTCTATAATAAACAATTAAAGAGATGGTAGATTTATTAAAGAGAGGGCAGATAATTATAGCTTGTGCTGAACCTATTCAAACATGAAAGTAGAACTTAATGAGAACCTTCAAAATATGAATGCTGAACGTATTACGAATGTGTTAAAGTTGGTTATATGTTCCCAGCATGATCTAAATTCGTTTATTGTACGTTTCACGTTATTTTTAACGAAAGTGTAGGAAACATTCAAACTTGAATGAAAACATGGTGAGAACATCCAAAGACGAACGTATTTAAACGTTTTTATTGTTGTGTGTATGTTCCTACAATGATTTAGATTCATGGGTTGGTATAATGACAAGGCTTTGGTCACATGAGGTGGGGGTAATGATGAGGTATGAGGAGGGGAACATATAGAATTTACATAAAATTTGGTGGCAAGAAGACCGAGGGTTCATAAAGGGTGGGTATCAGAAGATCATAAAGGTTCTGCGGGGTGAGGTACATGCTACATGGGGTGTAGCTCCATGGTGTCACCAGATTTATGTAGAATTTCCATGGCAGAATCTATGCATCCTGATGGGAGCTGCCACATGGGGACCTGGGGGGGGGGGGGGCAATTCACTAGATTTAAGTAGAATTTACATTGTAGAATTTGCATATCATGATGGGTGGCAGTATTTACAGGATATAATTTGATAGATATTACACAGCCTGACCTGACGGGAAGGTGAAGTTCGTGGGGGTCATTGGCTCGTGGGGTGAGGGGATCGGTCTGTTTGGGTTCAACCTGTTGGGTGACGTTCGGCCCGGGGGGGGGGGGGGTGACCCATGTGGTGAGATAATGTGGGTTCGCCAACTTTATGTAGGATTTACATGCACTTTAGTAGAATTTATATATTCAGTTGGGGACTGTTCCATGTTCCATGGGAATACCCTGTGGGGTGAGGTTCGTGTGGTGAAGTGATGACGTCTTGTGGTCTTCATGTCCCTTGGGGTGGGAGCCTTGTAGGGTCACCAAATTTACGTAGTATTTACATGTAGAATTTACAGGTCCTGAAGGAGGCTGTCACGTGGAGTGAGATGATGATGTCATGAAGATTCCGTGGAATGGGGTCTGGTGGAGAAGGATCCTGTGGGGTCACCAGATTTTGTAGACTCTACATTAGTTTTGGTAGAATTTGCACATCCTGATGGGGGTCGTCACGTGGGGGATCCATGAGGTGGGGTGGGGTCATGTGGGGTGGGGGTCCCATGCGGTGCGGTCCCGTGCGGTAGGGTTCCCCTGGAGTGGAGTGCAATGGGATCACCAGATTTATATGTGTTTTAGTAGAATTTGCTCCTCCTGATGGGGATCATCATGTGGGAGTGTCACGTGGGGTGAGGGGGGTCTGCCAGTGGGTGAAGTTTGTGGGGGTCCCATGGGATGGGGTTCTATTATGATGATGACGTCATATCATCTATAAGGGGTGTCTGTATGTCCTTATGTCTCTTGGAATACCTCTCCTCGACTATTGTTCAGTATTTAGTGACTTAAAAGGAAGTACCCTATTTTGTGTCGTCTACGCATAAATAGCCTTTGCAACATTTACAGAATCAGGAAAGAAACATGCTGGGCCCAAGCAGAGCTCAAAGACACCCACCCAAACCCAAAATACCCAAATAACTAAATCAACACCATTCTTAAACAAGTTCAAAGAGAAAGCCAAAGACACAGGAATAGAGAGATGGTTCCATGGCTGGACAAACTTCTCAGACTAAAAACGTTGATTTTATTGATTTGTGTTAGAAGTGCTACCGAGAAAGCGGAAATCATCACATGTGACAGTTGGGTCAAAACAGAAAAAATCAACAGGTTTCAAAGCAGTAAGGCCCGTCATGACTAGGTTGTATAATTTGGTACGTCATAACTAGCTGATCCCTGAGAAATCTTTCTTTCACAGTAGGGAGCTGCAATTTTGAACCCGGACATGATAAGGGAGACCCCGTACCGACTTGCATCACTTTGTCAAGCGACGCTACGCTGGCAGTTTTCAAGTTTTTCAAGGAATGAGGTGTAGCAAGGCCTTGCAATTTTTAGAACATTATTCCGTAATTGGTCTAAGAAAAGTCTTGTAGAGCTGAATAGAAAAGTGTTGTTCTGACTCTGGTAAACCAGAGTGCATAGTGTGCCTTTCTAAACAGTGTAGTGATAATGTGGTCACCATGATAATGAAACTTCAAAAACTGGTGTCGCCAAGAATGTTTCCAAATGAGATATAGCGTTAACCAAGCCTAAAATGTAACTTTTTGTTTCGTTTTGGGATGAAGACCGAATCAGTTTTTACCAACTGTTGCAACTGAAACAAACACTCCTTGTACATCCGGGGACGGTTTCATTTTTCTTCATTGGCATTTAAGGATAAATGTTTAGTAACAGGCAAAGTTACTCCGCCCGAGCGAAGCTGGCTAGTTCTGTTGTTAATAAATAAAGACAACGGAAAAAGATTTGTATTTGTATGCGTTCAGTCCTATTATTTTTAAAGGAAAGAAAAATGGGGTTTGTTTACTTTTATGATAAAACGCATTTTTCTACAAGCTTTATACTTTGGAGGTTTGACGTGCCCCAAGCCAAAGCCGTAGCGCCAGAAGGAGATAGGGACAATTTTGCTAGGTAATTCCAATCGGAAATTCGTCGGATCTTTTACATGCCAATATCGACATGAGCACGAGGCTTCACGTAACCCTTGTCTTCCTTTGTCTTACAGCTGGGGCGGCTGAAACGGGACCTCTGGGTGACATACTGAAAACGAAACAGCACTGTAGCTAGGGTGGAAAGTTTGTGAGGTTTTTTCAAAGTGAACTGTTGGAGATGTGACGTGTCTCACTCCTCAAAGAAAAAAAAGTGCTCCAAGCAGAGTCACACCTCTTAAACCTTTCCCCTTTAATGCAGCGGCCCATTGTAAAGCCGTAAGGTTGTCGATGTTAGCTCTTGCTCCGCAATTCATAGCTTTCTGTAATTGTTGCTTCATCTCATACATTTATGCGAGCAATAGATTTGCCTTGTTGCCCTTTCGTTGAACCGGGCTGTGAGAGGGGGCGGAGGGACTAATGAATCACCTGCCATTCCTCCCTTTCCCTCCTTCCCTCTCTCACCCCTGCTTCAAGCATTGGCCCTTCCCTGACGACGTCGTTGCTTTCCTCCTCCTCTCCTCCCGCCGACCGACCGACCGACCGCCATGATTTGTCGTGACTGATGATACCTCTCGCCTTAGCATCGGAAATGATCGCGTGTCGAGCGCGCGTTGCCCCTGGAAACGGCCGTGTTTGCCAGCATCCAGTTTGGCGCCCTATTCTGCGCTGATTATCCGTCAAAGTGAGGCTCTTGTATTCGTATGCATGCACGGCGCCATTTGCAGCTTTTATGGGTCAATTCCGATAGATCCCTATCGCAGCCAAGTCGGGGAAGACGGGGCCACAGGAAACAACCTCCTTTCCTTCTCGATACAGCTCAACCGCGCCCCAACTACTTCTGCAAAGTGCCATGCTAAACTCCACTCCATTTCGCCCGAGGATGAAAAGACGCGCTCTTTTTTTTTGGTCCATTTATCAACGGGTGCAAAGTTGCAATGACAAAGTGACATTTAAAAGATTAACATTTAATACAGATTACGAAATGAGTACAACAGTGTATGTCACCAATTAAATGGTAGCGAACCTTTGTTAAGTCGATGGCCTTTATGTTATAAATGCAACACTGAAACCTTTAGTGTCCTCGTCTAGTTATGCAGAAATGCCTTCAAAAATAAATATTTAAATTTTTGTTCTTTAAACTTAACTTTACATTTGATCCACTGTTCATGAAAATTAATGAGCAGACAATTATCTCCATTTAAACTGCGGCACTCAAATAAGAGTTTACTTTACTTAAAATATTTATTGTAAAAATAATCAATGAGAATAGAAATGATCATAAAACATCGTAAGTATTACGTGTGGTATTATTAAATGCTATGTTAAATATCAGTACTTAATGTTTATTAATTTATTTTATTTACTTACATATTTTTTTAATACGGAAATTAACTTCATAGACAAAAAACTCGAAAAAATATGTTCACACCATCTGATTTTGACGGCGGTAGAATAATTCTTGAAAACGTAAGAGCAAAACAATCATTCAGAGTGACAAACGTAAAATTCTATTTTGGAGCGATTTGCGTCAGATGACAGGAATGAGAGTTGGTGTTTAAGAGGGATATCAACTGACTAATAGATGTTGCAGAGAGAAGGAAAGACGACAATACTTTCGCTTTGTACGTTCAACACCTACAATAATTCCCTCTTGTTAAACTAGCCCAACTAAAATTAATGTTAAACGCACAAAATAATAAAACCATCGCATGGAAATCGGCTTGCAACACCTAAGTATAACTAAATCATATCAAAAACCTAAACTGGTAAAATGGGCCACCAAGTTCCGAATGGTTCGGCCCTTCAAAGGAGTGATATTAACACACCAAAACATTCGCCAACTTAATCGAACCGAATAATACTTTGGACGTTAAATGAAAACTTGAACATTGCTACCGAAAGAAGCAATGTTCTAGTTTTCATTTAACCTTCGAACTATTAAGCGGTGCGTGTTAAGTTGGCCAATGTTTCGGTGCGTTGATTTCACTCCTTTGAAGGGCCGAACCATTCGGAACTTGGCGGCCCATTTTACCAGTTTAGGTTTTTGATATGATTTAGTTATCCTTAGGTGTTTTGCAAGCCGATTTCTGTGCGATGGTTTAATTACTTTGTGCTTTTGTCCGAACATTGGCCGCCCAATGAGAGACGATGCCGACAATACTAACAATGGTTATAACAACATTTTCGTACTTACGCACCCTCCAACGCCATCCCCGTTACGCCCCCAGGCTCCAAACCATAAAAGGTACGCAGTTCGTATTGTACTGCACCCATTCGTCCAATTTCATAGCTGGAAGCCTTCCCGTTCTCTCGGTATCGATGAATAATCACCCTATGGGATTTAACATGTGGATGAGCGGACTAGCTAGCCATCACACATTTTCAACGTTATTGAGGGTCAGATTTAGCATTGAAAGCAGCTTTGCTGGCATTCTTACACGAGTTATTTTTTGTCAATTTAAGCTTTTGTATCGCATTATTATTTTTCCCCAAGTACCTGAAATGTGCCCAACTATGCTTCAGGATATAAGACACTGACGATATGGCGTCGCGCTACAATGGTTTACAATCTCGACAATTGAATTGATGTGATGTTTGTTGCCTAACTTGGTGCGACACACTAGCAAGTGTCTAGGTAAAGAGTAATAGGAAGATTTATGCTCTGTATTTTCTAATTCGCTTGGGCCTCTTTTGTCACGCGGTCAATGACATACAAGGAAAGAGCATAGAATAATTTATTCTTTTTGGTGTTACGAGTTAATCGTAGGGCCTATCAGTATTGGCTTTCCTAAAACGTCACAAAATTAAAGCTGGTAGAACACTGAAGGTATTAGCAACTGAGGATCACCGAATCATGGTCGATCATGCTGGGCCAGAGTGGCACACAGTGAATCACTGGGTCAGTAGCTCATAGACGTTCAGTTATTTAAGCAGGGTTAATAAAAGACACCCACTGGCTAACTTAGACTAAACGTGAAACATTTAAAGAATTGATCGTTGTCATTCATCCCATACCTTTGTCACCCATATCTTACCCAAAATAAACTGCTCGTGCCAAGCACTTCTCATCTGGATCTTGGCATTATTGCTAATTTAATTCCAAGTAAAGTTCTAAGTTCTTCTGAAAAATCAATACCCAGCTCTGAATTCATATTCAAAACTTTCCTTTGGCTCGTTCATGAGTGTTGCTCACAAGATAGCCGATTTTTCCTTAGCAGACTTGCCAACGCCGTTTAACCAAATTATGTACAAGATTGCTTCAACAACCAAATGGGCTCGAGAAGTGTTAAGTAAATACAGAAACGTCCACAGGCAGCATTAACACGTATACAAATATATAAACATACATTTTCCAAGCGCCACTGGAGGGAAGGCTTATTTGCCTGCCACACACCAAGTGAAAACGAATGAAACACACAAAGCGTGAAACTAGGGATTAGACAGGACGGAAAGCCAAATGGGCTCGAGAAGTGTTAAATAAATGGCCTTGTCAGTATGGCTTAGCAGTAAGATTTTGGCCTGTGGGTTCAATTCCCCGCTCAGGCAGCCTGACATTTAAGTACAAAAACCAACGTAAATAGGTTTGCATCCGTATTCATCATACACGAAACCTTCAACAAAATCATCGTACGACTGCAACTAGAAAAGGACCATGATAAATCTTACATGGGCTCATTGATACCAAAACTACTGGCCCATTGATACCAACTACTAAACAATATGAAGCAGTGCGAAGTATACATTGTGTGCTGGTGTCTGCCAGTCTCTGCCACTCCTTCAGCTGCTTCTCCATGATAGCTTTTGAACCCGTTTCCGCTACATTTGATATTTTGTTAACTCATTCTATGCTTTATTTGCAGATTTAAGTTTAAAATTAGCCTAGGCAAGGGATTTTAATAATACTGACATTCGAAGATCAAATTTAGAGAAATTAATCAGGAATTACTATACAACTGAAAGACTTTCCCTGGGCTTGACACATAACACGAAATCTGAAAATTCAGTTTCAATTAATGGTTGAAGACCTCATTGACTAATTTAACCTGTCAACGTTATGAATCTTCACACCTTTTTCGACTTTGTTTCAGCTAGCACCTGAGGAATTTCTTCGCAATCTTTCCAATTTGAAAATATTACATCTTTATTTCATGCCACTGTGGCTGCCAGCAATTTTAATTCCTTCAAATGTCGTGTTCATCCATGTGTATAGGAGGGGGATGAGAACCCTTCTCAGTACCCTTGTTCAGTGCTGTCACATCGTGCACTACACTGCACTGACGTTTCAAATAGTGTGGGCAGTGATTGGGGAAAGGTTTTGCCAAAAAACTTGAATAACAGTCATTTATTTGCAACATCAGGCATACCATGCACCTTAATAGAAGGCATAGTAAAAATTGGGTTTCCATCAGCACTGATTCCATGCTATTTTTGCCAAAATTGTGCCTTGTAAATGTTTTTCTTTCAGTTGTCTTCTTCCTTTCTAGCGGACGCACTGTTTTTCAGTGACGGGATTGTAGTGGTTTATTTTGTTTCTGTTGTAGTTTTATGTATTAGTAGGATTTACGTAGATCCTCTGAATGCAGTCCCCTCCAGTTGAAAATTCAGATTCCCATTAACCTGAGGATTTTACACAGATCTATCTTATACCCACTCCCGTTGTTGATACATAATGTCTTTATTGCCTAGTGAGATTGCATGCCAGCACTTTTCGTTAGACGTTGTGAATATTTTACGTTCAAAATTGTGATGTTGTGCTTACCTGTGTTTACGCAAGAAGAGACATAGGCTAATTGAGTCCTTCAAAATATTTATTGCCTTTAAGTTTTGCCAATTCCAACGAAAAGTACATTCATCACTCTGTTATCATTTACAAAAGAAGAGTACATTTGAAAGGTGAAATACAAAGAATAATAGGTGGTGATAATGCAATAAAGAAGGCTGAGGCTTGGTAATTGCACAATTCTTTCTACCATTTAATCTCTTTATTGATAATTATCTAGAAGATGATATGATGCCAGGCTAGGCTATTTGTGTTTGAAAATTACAATTACAACGGCAATTATTTTTCTACGTTTACCATCAGAGATTATCATGCAGCGAGTGCTTCCTCATTCAGGATCACAAATACCTGACCCAACAACGTCGTGGAACACACAATGATGCTCCTTTGTGCAAATATCTGTAATTTCTTAAACCTTGTTTAGTATAGGTTTACTACAAATGTTCGTAATTGAAGCCGAGTTACCAATTAATTCTAAAGCTCCCTAAATTGTTGGAAACTATACACAATTAGACACCATCAAGTACATTAAGTAAATATTTGCTACTCATCTGGTATCCACCCTTCTACTAATGAAATGTCGTAGTAATTAAAATAGTATAGTATAGTATGGTATAGTATGGTATAGTATAGTATAGTATAGTATAGTATAGTATAGTATAGTATAGTATAATGGATGTCAGCCAGTAAGTTTAGAGCTTGTTGAAGGCCCAAGCAGCAGATGTTAAGTGGAAGGAACCAACATAATTTCAGTTCTTTTTTGCTGTATGAGGAAGGTAACCAGAATACCCGTCCTATACACTTCTCATCACCAGGATCGAACCCGGGTCTGTAAGAAGCCAGATGTACAGCCTGGACCAGGACGCCGATATAATCTGAGACGCCAGTGCTCGCAGCATCCCGTAAATAGATGCAGTGATAGTTGTAGACATGGTTGTGATGCCTAATTGAAACCAATTACATTAAACATTAGTAAATTATAATTGCGACCTATTTTATGCAGAAATGTTGTTTCTAATAACATTCTGCATCAGTGTTCGATGCCTTTACGAGACACCCGGTCCCAATAGTAACAGGCGCAGCCTTTACTTATCGAATGGTCTAATAGAGAGGGAAACAATTAGTCTTCAATCCTTCAATCAATGAGCTACATGCTTTTAACAAAGAGGGGGTGTTACCACTGGACAAGTGTATGCATTTCAAGTAGCCTATGAACATCAAACATTAAACCAAAGAATTAGTTCTGCATAATATATTTAGATCTTCTATGGAAAGTACAACCAAATGATAACCTCAGTATTGACATACCAGTGAATAATACTGACTGGTAAACAAAAACATGTTGTATAATTTAAAAAAAATTATTTCTTTTGTAGTTAAAATTTTTATTGGACAGATTTTGTCTCCTCATCTTCTGAATCACATAACTCAGCCACAATGTCACAGCCGTCACTGGTTTACTATTCAGAATTTTTATTCTTAAGATTTATCTCTCCAAATCCAAGTACAGGTAAAGTCCGGTTGAGCTAGTCATTGCTGGAAATCTACATCTTCAATAGATGCGTTACATTAAATTGAAGTTCATTCACTTACATTAAGTTTCAACTGAAAGGTATGTAAGTAAAGGTACAGGCTAAAGGAACATAAATTTAAAGTACCGAAACTGCCATCCTAATCTATACAGTCCGGGTTCTAAACGCTGTTTAGTGACATTAAAACCCCTGTGATGAAACCATTTGTATGAATTTGTATTACAATTTACACATTCCAAATCTCGTGTCAGCTACAGTTTTTTAACTGGTTGTAACAAAATTAAGCATGGTTTTTAGTGTTTTGGAACAAAACATAAAAAAGAGTGACCAGTGAGATGGTTTCAAGGTTGGTACAAATTATTCAAACTAGATTTGTGAAGCGCTCACAGATGATTCATGCACCACAACGTAAACCTAGCTGTATTTAGAGTTTGTGCCAGTAACTTACATTGACTGTTTACACACAAGTATAGGTCCTATGGTATTGACTATACTTTTATTAAAAAAAAAAAGTTAAGATCTTATCCACTAAGTATAAAATAAATTCGGGTATCTTTTTTTCGAATTACAAAGTGGACCACTAAGTACATTTTGATCACCAATTTGCATCAGCAGGGACAACTTTCAATAAAAGGGCACGCTGAATTTCTTTTTCCTTAGTACCTTATTTTTTTTAGATTTTCACTCTCTTTTTTTTTTGCCCTATTCTGTCCTTTTCTTGACCTTCCCTCGCCCTTCTTTTTGTCCTTTTAGGCATCTAGGCTCTTTCTCAGCTGCAGCCCCATCATTTACCAGAACAGAAAAGCAAAATGGGACTTACTTTTTTTTTTTCAAATAGGTATTTTTTTCCCAAAAAGGGCCGGAGCAATGCCTCCCCCCCCCCCCGTTGGGGGGGGGGGGGCAGGCCAGGGATCACAAGATTTTCATAAACTTTTTGCTAGTTTCAAATCATTCCT
>JAHWFP010160247.1:201-13245 GCA_023313725.1 Lithobius niger | reverse complement strand
AGATTTTCATAAACTTTTTGCTAGTTTCAAATCATTCCTGCGTATATTTTATGCTTGGAGCCTTGGTGATTTAATTATTCCATCAATAAAATCACGAAGGAATGGACTCAACTCTTTAGTTTAGTAAAGGATCAAATAAAAAGAAACAATGCTGCAGTTTGAAGATAAATACATAAAGATGCTACAATGGAATTTTGTTTATTTAATAGGAGGAATAAACTAAGATTCAATTTAACCGTTTGATTAAACGCAGTCTGAATACAGTTAGAGCTAACTGAACTAAAAGCAGCTTTTAGGAACAACTACTTACATCGCTATTGGTCAGAAAGCAGTTGTTTTAACTTTTACATCAAATCAATTCAAGAAGGTTTTTCAGAATAGGTCTGCTACAGATTACCATGTCAACTAGAATTTTCAGAAGTTTGCAGGAAATCGTTTTTATACTTAATCGTCCAAACGAGTGAGTTCCATCGTATTGTACAAAGTTCATATTATGTCATTAGCTTAAATAATTATAGCAATCACCACTGTTATGAAACTAGAGTTTATGAAGTTTGGGAGCAGAAGGCTTGAGTTTGCATTCATTGTGTGACTTCCCCTACTAAATATTGTGTGGGTGATGATGCTTAAAGTTTAAAGCTAAGTATAGAATATCTTGGCATCTTTTGCTTTGCAGGCATGCTTACGAAATGCTTACAAAATAATCATAACTTCACGAATTTGTAATACGTAATATCTGGACTTGGTTTTAATCCTGAGACCTGTCCACTTTTACAACTCAAGACACGTTTAGAATTTGATGGCTGGAGCGGGAAAAAAAAAAGAAACTCATTCTCATTATGAGTATCATTCTTCCGTTCGAAAACTGCTAGTTTAACAAAGAAATTCCACTGCATCTTAGTGCCTTCAAAATATTTTAAAGAAATGCAATGTCGGGGTGACATAAATGTCAGCTTTTCTCATTTCCGTTTCACAACGCTTACCAAAACACGGCAGGAGGTACTCAAATACGAACGGCGCACATTTCGTGAAATTCTCTACAATAACAAATTCCGTCTTGTGTTGAATTTTAACTCACTCCAGTGTGTCTTTCTTCCTTAGGCGTAGCACAAGAATGCTTTCAAAGCTGGGTATTCCCTCGTTTAAACTAAACAACAGTGGAGTGAATTGAGGATCACAAAAAGTCTTTTAAGTTGAGGCAGGCAGGCAAAGGCAGGCGTCGTCGATCGATCAGCTCCAAATGGACTTTCTCTCCCCTTTTCATTTTCCCGCCGTTTTTCGTTGTTTTCCGGACGTAGCAAGAAACACTAATTGCTTCCTCTCATTATGCTGATGAGTGCTGTTGACGTCGTTTGCCGAGCGAGCAGGCCGGACTGGAAGTGACGTCAGGCCGTCACGTGACCAACCGCCTCTCCGCTTTCTCTTTGGGTCTAATCTCATCATGCGCGTGGCTGCGCTGAGCAAGTCGGCGGCCGACCGCAAGAGGGAGCCTGTGGTGTCAACGTCGAGAGGCGTCCGGCCGCTACCGCACAAGTAGGCGAGGGAAAAGCGACCACTGACCACACATCCCTCCCACCCTCTAATCACTTGGGGGTTGATGAGGCTTTCTATCTCTCCCCTCCCATTGTGAGTGACGCCACTTCCGGCGCGCGTGCAATTTGGCGGTTTTCCCGTGCTGTGCCCGAAGATCAATCCGCGGTCTCCCCCCTGAAGAGGATTGTACGCTTTCCTCCCCCCACTCACTGTGTGGTTGTAGGCAGGGAGGGGGTGGGGAGGAGGGAACAGTCGGATGTAGCCCAGGGATTTGATTCCCCCGCACAATGAAAAAAGAAGGCTCCTCTCCTCTCGAATTATGCTCGTCATATTTCATATTCAAGGGCTTTGTATTTAATCAAGAATAACCCAGAGAGAATGGGGCAAAAAATGGGGTCGTCTCTCGCGCTAATCACGTACTACGATGACAAAAGCTCATTCGTAACAAAAAAAAAATTAATACTAAATAATGTATGAATTTGGGGTCATTTGCGCTCAAGAATGAATTGGTTGCCAGCCAAGTTACAAGAGAGGATTTGCCATTTACGATGTGATGTATCCCTGCGCTTTATAACACCTAAAAAACATGAATGAACTGCAATGAAAAGCTTGACTATACGAAACTAGCTTTTTCTGTTAAGTCGGAAGTGTCGGAATAAACGCTGGTAATGAGCGCTTTGATGGATGCGCAGATGTGAGGAGTGAGATATGCCAGTATTATGCCGTCACAATGAATTTGTGTGAACGTCATAGACATCACATTTTTATAGTTGGCATTGATCTAAAGGATACTTCGGTTCTGTTGTCGAATTAGTATTGTAAAATTCACACTGTGACCAGACAACGAACGTGTACTTTGCATACAGTCCCGATGAGCAGCTGAATTAATCTGAGAGATGAAAAAAGCACCAAAACAGCGATGAGAAGAAGTAAAAAGCCAGTAAGGTGCGCAAGCATACAATAAAATGTGACGTTTCGAGTCTGATACGACTATTTCTCAAGCCATCTTAGCACTAGGTTAAAGGCGAAACACGTTTCGACTTTTAGTCTAGTGCTAAGTATGGCTTGATAAAGAGTCTTATCCGACTCGAAACGTCACATTTTATTGTATGCTTGTGAACCTTACTGGCTTTATTTCTCATCATTGCTAAACTGATCAACAGCAAGTAGCTCATGATTTGGCAGTCAGCTAGATTATGACTGCAATTCTTGTGCATTGTATTGTGAAATCACAACCACGGAAAATGGCCACGAATGCTTTGGGATGGCGTTACTAAATTCTAAGCCACAACTTCCGGTTCTCAACTTTATCACTTCCGAGGATTGATCCTTTCAAGTCCATTAGAAAAAAAAAAAAATTCTGTGGGGAGGGAGCCGGGGGGGGGGGCTCCAAGTAAGGAGGGATAATGTTTCCTAAAAAAAAAAACAAATCCCCCAATTTTTGTTGAAATTGTTCCCAACCGCATTCCTCTGGTTTTCACGGGGCCCACAGAAATGTAGTTGCGGCCCTATTTCCCTAAACAGGGTTAGCAGTTGGGAGCAGTAACTAATTATACATTAAAAAACTTACTCAACAATAATACAGGCTCAAGAACCTCAATATAACAACCAGACAATTAGTAATCATTACGCCCTGGGCATTCAAAACCTAAACAATGGACTATTACAAGAATGCCACCGCGATTCCGCCTGTATCACAAATAAGAAGAAATGGCATACAAATTGTGTGTGATTTATTCATTTTGTCTGTGCTGCAGAAACCTCGTTATCAGTTTGCGTAATAGGCTACAAGGTAATTCTTTAAAGTAAACTGTATAAGTTTAGTAAGTTTATTCATCCACCACAGGTTACGAAATTAAGCACAAAAGCAAACACTCATTCCACAAGAGCTATTGCTCGCGTGTGGTTTGAGAGCAGCAGACAAAGAAAAACAATTGAACTATAGCACTTTATGTATAACTCTCATTTACGACAGCAGAACGTAGTGCACCTTTAAAATGTTAACTTGACTTGGACTATAGGCTTTTGCGTCCTAAAAAAATGCAATTTCTTTTAACGGAAACCAAATAAACAACTTTGAAGTTAGTTCAAACCTGATTTCCAAGCTAATTCGGGAATCGATACAATAAAATCATTAAAATAGGCAATTAGCAGGTTACTGATTATCGAAATTGTTTAGCACTTTATTAACTACTCACATCTTTGTTTGATCAATGGACCTTGCTTGAATGCACAGTCCAGTCAGTTGCTAACTAAGACTGGCGACCAGGCTTGGGTAATTGAAAAAAGTAATTGTAATTGAAAAGTAAAACCATCAAAGTAATTGTAATTTGTTGTTCAATAATTGTATATAGTTGAATTTACAATTTTCCAACGTCAAACTCCCCTCTCCCTCTTTGTTACCGATGGGGAGGGGGGTGGAGACAATTCGGGAAAATGATGTGTAGGTTGAACAATCATTCCTAGCAAGAGCGGTATGCAGGAACCGAAACATGCGGCCAGTTGGTGGCGAACTAGTGTCCGTTTTTACTTTAGTGGAAAACATAAGTTAAAAATTACCATGTATAAGTTTTCACTTAATAAATACGTGTGAGTAATACCCCTTGTACAGCGGAAGTCCAAGCATGTGTCAGTTTGCAAGACAAAGTTTGAACGACGAGTTTGAACGAAATTAAAATGAGGAAGACATTTTTTGTTTCTCGAGCCAAGGCCGACTGGAGTAGAAATTACAGGTTTTGCGGGTCTCCCGACTCTTAGTACTGCCTTGACGAAGGAATATTTTGGTGATCAACTGGCCTGGAGCAAGGAGCTGAAACCTGCTGTTTCTCTCCCAGAAGGCCTTGTGCAAACAATGGAATACAAAGCGAGAGAAAGTCGGGACACTCCCACATCCTACGGAGAAGTAAGGTATTTATTCGCTCCCTGGTCCTATGTTGTTCAAAAATATCTAATGACTCTTTTTTTTGCTCCTCACACTATTTGTAAGTTATTTTTTTGCTTGGTAAGAGCAGAAGCTTGTGTTACGTCACAAATTTAGTCTCACCCCAACCCCACACTGTTACACTCCGTGAATCTCCGTTTCCCTCTTGACGGTCCCTTGAATTGTTCTTCTAGGAGATTCTATTTTTTTTCATAAGGTGTAATAGTAGCTGTAATTCAGCGATTGCAATTGCGATTGAATGGGAACAGGATTAACGCAATTGCTATTGTAATTACATTACACCGTTGTAATTGTAATTTTAATTAATTAGACCTACACTTAAAAAGTAATTTGCCCAAGTCCTCTGGCGATGCTGACTTAGTCGCCCAGCAACTAAGCTCCGGGCACACGCGAATTATTATTTTTTTTCAGAGACTAAGGTTAATTCCACTCCTAGAGCGACATGTATTTTTTCCTATCGATCTCATTACGCCTCGGCTTGTAAGTTTGATTTTTCCTGACTTGGATTGATAACCGGTAAAGTTTTTTTTTTTTTTTTTTTTTTTAATATTATAGTATTTGTAGAGACAATGGTACCTATGCATAGTTTTGGCATTTTTATCTGTCGTAGTCATAGTAGTCTAATGTCCTCCTTAACTCACTATGTGTGACTGTCTAGTTTAAACATATCCACTCTTTCAGCTATTTGTCATCTTGTAATTATTATTTTAATGCCTGTGGTCTGAATAATGTTTTTAAACTGTTTACTTTCATTTTTTTTTTCGTTATAAATGGATTGACGGCAATGCCAAACACTATCTACTGCTTAAGTTTAACGATCACTACGAATTCTTACACAAGAATGATAAATCATAAGTCCTCGTGACGATGCAGATCGGCAGATTCCAAGCACAGCGAGCAAAGCACAGCCGAATGGACAGAACCCTGAAATGCAAGCCAAGAAAACACGAAATTGAACGTGTGTCCGGCATAAGACTCAAACTTCATAGCATTGGCACCAGTTCTCGGGCGTCACAGTATACTTTTTTTTTTTACTTTTAACGATGACTGACTTGTTTTTTTTTTTTTTTACCATATGCACGTTGTTGCGTTGTTAGTAGGTGTCACTACTGTTTTCCATTAAGTGGTAGGTAATATGATGACACGGCAGCTGTTACGATTCGACTACGTCTACTCGAACACTAATTCATTTATTTTCTTTTCTTTACAGTTGTGATTAGTGTTGCTTAACTCAATTTTGTCTCTCTTTAAGTCCAAACGTACCGACTAGAACACAATTATTGATCGTGTCGGAGTCCTATAAGATTCCAAAAGTATATCCGAGGGAAGATGACATTTAAAGAGTGTTTGGAATTTGGTTGGGAGAAACAATGGAAGCAGAAATTAAAAATGAGGACGTAAAAAATTCAGCTAGGGGTCCAGAAAGGGACGGGGGAAGAGGTTGACATAAGTAATTCGGACCCCTGGAAAACAATTAGTTTTCAGCATTTTAATGCCTGGAGGTAATTACGTCCTCCTTGCGCGAAGTCTCCCTACGATCAGTGGACCCTTGTTACCAGCCAGGGTCACAGAGCTTACATGTTATGTCGTCAAAACTAATAAACCGTCTGGAGTCCTTTACCCTTTAGAAAGACATTGACCTGGATAACATTAATTCTAAGGTTACATCTATACCTAATTGCTATATCTAATTGCTTCCAGATTCGAGGACTACAAAAGAATTTTCGAACACTGTACTATTGATATTTTTAATATGCAGAATAAGATCCTTGAGGAGTATACTGTACGAATTTTTAATCGTTTGGAGAAGAAGCTAGACGAATTTAAGGACGAATTAGTGTCCGCTCTTGCTGACTTGACGGTTAGCTCGCTGGTGAATCCAAATGTTCCAAGTAATTTGGGAGCTGATGACACCACACTGGGAGGAACAAAAACTTCTTGGTGAGGCTGAAGCAGGTTGGAGAGGGAGGACTTGAGCTTATTTCGGCCCACCTTGAGCACGCTGAGAAAGCAGTTCATAGTGTACCAAGCCTACTAGCCAGCCTTACTCTGCACAAAAATATCACTGTCCGAGGGAAGAAAAAGATGACGATGCCCACAGTGAAGACAGCAACTCCATCTCAGAGAACACATATGCAGTACACAATCCAAGTCGGCAAATGAGGGGCAAAAATACGTCTCTCTCCTTTGTAGTGCTAAGAATATTAAAGGGTCCGTAAGGTGATCGAAGTGGATCACATTTATTGCAATGGAAAAACTATATCAATTCACGGGAAAATAGATGACACCATTAATGTTGATCTTTGGAATAGTATTACAACCAATTATTGGCGATTCTACTGTGAGAAACCTTCGTGGCAGCAACGACAAGCAGTCCAAAACATATCCAGGTCTAAAGTCCACCAAACTACATAATAAATTACCACACATTCTGCAAGTATGCAATAAGACGAAACGGTAATTATATGTACTGGTGCTAACAGTATCGGCGAAGGCAGTCAACTTAAAAATACAGTGACCACCTTGGAGGCTTCGCCTCCTCTGTCACAGCAGCACTACCTGGTTCCTAGGATCTCGTACATTGGCCTTTTTCCAAAGATCAGCTAGAGAGTACCATAACTTAGATGTGTAAGTGATAGGAAGTGAATGTTTTGCTGTGTCCCCTATGTGTCGAGAAAAATTATAATTTTGTCTCGGTGGACAAAACGATGGGAAAACGTATTCTCCTGCAACAGTTAGTTAATATTCATATAAAGTCGGAAAACTCGAACCGCTAAGGGGGTATATAACCCCATGACTGCCAAACACCAGTTCAGCAAAATGCTCCCTCAAGTTCAGCAAAATGTCCTGATAAACTTGGCTGTGTTGTTTTCAATGCTAGGAGTGTCATTCGTAATTTAGGGTGTTTTTACTTTTTCCGATGTAATTTACTTTGATTTCCAAAAAGCGTTTGAATCGGTCGTTCATAGTAAATTGTTGTATAAACTCGCTGCAATTGGGATCTGTGGACCATTTTTGAAGTGTGTCGCAAGTCTCGTTTACTTGCATGTTTGCTGGGGCCAATGGCCAATCTTAGTCTTATGTGTCTATTCTTACATAGGTGGACATTATCTATACCTTGTACTTATATTTCCGGTTCCTGTCTCTAGAACATTCTAGAACATTCTATTACCCATAATACCCTGGACATTGAGCGGTTGTCAGGGGTTACCAAACGCTTTTTAACGAGGCGATCCCGGCGCGTCTTAGTTGAGCAAACGCTTTCTTCTGCCAGAGATATTATTAGTGGTGTACCACAGGGATCCGTGTTAGGCCCTTTACTCTTTGTTGTCTTTTTAAATGACTTGACTAATGCCACGACGACACCTGCGAAACCAAAACTTAAATTTGATGATGACCTTAAAATTGGCTTGGAGGTTTTGTGTGCATCTGACTTCGATTTTTTGTCTGCCCAAGTGAGGTCCGTGTCGAATTGGTCTGAACTCTGGTAACTACCGATTTCCACTTCTAAATGCTGTACTTTTCATATTGGTAGAAATAACCCATTGCACTCGTACTCTTTGTCTAATTCCCTGTTAAATCCGGCTACACACATTCGTGACCTGGGCATTCATTTGAATTTGAATTTAAAGCCATCTATCCACTGTGGTATCATAACCAAATCTGCTTTCACTAGACTTTCGATTGTTAAGCGGTGTTTTCTGACCCTTGATCACCAAACTTTAGTGTGGGCATTTAAAGTATATGTTAGGCCTCTCCTGGAGTATGCCAGCCCGGTTTGGTCACCATACCTCCTCGGGGACATTGACCGGCTTGAGTCCGTACAGCGCAGCTTTACACGTTCCCTGCGTGGACTCCGTCAGTTATCACCTGGGCAAAGATTACGTATACTCGGTCTCGAGCCCCTCGAACTACGATTGATCCTCACATTTAAGATTATCCATGGCGAGCTACCCTTGGACCTACCTTTCTTCGAACGAAGTGCTGTTATAGTACGTGAGGGTAAATTGAGGGTATTGGGATGCCACCTTGACTGTCGGAAGCATTTTTTACAAATAGTATTGTGGCCCCATGGAACTCCCTCCCCGAGGCTGTGGTGTCGGCGAGTATGCTACGTGCCTTCCGGAGGATGCTGAGTAAACTAGATCTTTCCCGTTTCCTTGTACGCTCCTATCAGTGATCCATCTTGTAGTTTTCTTCTATTGGGACCGGTGTTAGTGGCCGCATCAGCAACCCATCTGGATCCCCACCACCTATTGAGGGGGTGAAACTAACTATTATTATTATTATTATTATTATTAATTAGGAACTTTTGTTGCGTGACACTTATGACTTTATGTTTGTTGTTGAAACTTGGCTCTTTTCAGGTTTCACGGATAATATGCTTTTTGATACACGAAAATTTTCGGTTATACGGTGGGACAGGGGAAGTGGAGATGGGGGACTGCTGGTCGTCCATCGAAATGACATTCAAATGGTTGTTGCGTTTGTTGCTACAGACGCAGAGGGTATTACGATTTCCTCATCCGTTTTTGATCCAAAATTTATTTTAGGATATTTGCCCGACAGCCAAGATGATGAGGGAATTGTAAATCTTTGCCAGTTTATTACCAAATCTTTGGATCATCGGTGCTTGTGCATCTTGCTGGGTGATTTTAATCTTTGTACCGTGGATTGGGAGCTGGGTGGGCATCCGATTGTCATCATAGGCACCCATGGGACTTTGCCAACTCGTCGATAACATTCTGGATCTGGTGCTCTGTGAGGACGATAGACTCGATTTTGATCTTGAAGTTGAGAACCCTTTCGGTAACAGCGATCATTGTTTTGTTTCCTTCTCTCTTAACTTGTCTTTTATCGGTTGTGCCGGCCAGGTAAAGCTACTATTTGAAAACTTGATATTGATAGGTTGAGGGATTCATTAAGTACGGTTAATTGGGATAATCTAATTTTTGGTGTGCATCTTACTGTTGAGCGTGCTTGGAACTGTTTCCGTAGTATTTTAACCAGCCATGTCCAACTCTGCAGTGAAACACGGTACAAAAACATGTGTAGAACATATTCAGTTTCTCAGTTTATTAACAAAATTCGTCTCTGAAAGCTTAAATTGCTGAGACGCCTTAAGACTAACCCCAGCGACCACACTAAGCAGGCATTTAATACTCAATGTAAAATTTACTCTGATTCAATTGAAACGTGGCATAGTTCGCATGAAGCTGCAGTAATTTGGGATGGGTCACTGGCTGCTCTTTTTAGGCTTTATCGCACCAGAACCTCTACCCACGTCCTTTACCTCCTTTGAAAGTAGGCAACAATTATCTTACTGAGAACCTGGCAGAGGTAGAGGCCTTTGGTTCATTCAACCTTTGGGCCAAATGCCATTATTGACAATGGCGATTCGCTTTCTCTCTCAGGTTTCTTGTCTACTGTCAGTTTATCTTGCTCAAATATGGCTTTATTGATACACTTATGTTTGAAGCAATAAACAAAATTAAACCAAGCCGATCACGGGGACCTGACAGATTTTCTGCAGTCCTTTTCAGGCAGCTCTCCCATGAACTTTGCTACCCACTCTCTAGACTCTTTACTCCCTCCTTTCTTCTAGGAAGAATCCCTAAGATTTGGAGTTCAGCTACAATTATTCCAGTTTTCAAAGGGATCTTCTTCAGGTCCGACGAACTACCGGCCCATTGCCATAACCTGTGTTACCTGTAAAACTATGGAATCCATCATTCGGGATGTGATTTTAAAGGTCTTTGAGGATCACTCGACTATTAACTCTGACCAATATGGTTTTCTTCCAAGTAGATCTGCCACTCTTCAATTATTAAGTACCTTGGATCGTTGGACTTGTGCGCTTGACATTGGCATTTCATCAGACTCTTATCGACTTTGACTTCAAGAAGGCCTTCGAATCAGTGTTTCATCGAAAACTGCTATTTAAGGTGGCCAATTTTGGCATTAAGGGCAAGCTGGCTGGCTGGATCGAGGCCTTCCTGAGCGACAGAACTCAGCAGGTTGCATTTACATCTTAACGATCTTCATTTCTCCGCTGGTAACATTTTCAGATTTAAATTTGCAGATGACCTCAAAATTGGCATGACAAATTATTTCCCTTTAAACTCGTTTAAACTCCAGGCTGAAATATGGCAGGTGGACCATTGGTCCAGGAGGTGCCAGCTGCCACTATCTGTTGGCAAAATTTTGTTCTGTGTATGACCTGAACCATACTACCCTTCTGTCTATTTTGAGGGTTCGGGACGTGAGAGTGTGGTCCGTAAATTATCTTAAATCCTCCCTACATTGCCATACGATCTGCTCACAGACATTCCGCAGGGTTGCAATGTCAACCAAGGTTTGGGCTTTCAGAGTGTTTGTGTGGCCACCTTTAGAATATGCAACCCCAGTCTGGTCTCCTCGCCTATTAGGTGATATCGACCGCCTTGAGGCTGTCCAACGCAGATTCACGAAGCGACTTCAATGTTTTCGTGACCTTTGCTACTTTGAACGCCTTAATAAGACTGGTCTGGAGCTACTTGAGTTACGAAGAATCAAATTTGATTTAATCTTAACCTACAAGATCCTATACGATCTTAACGTCTGCCAGTCTATCTTTTTTGATTTTGCGCCTTGCATCTGTTGAACAAGGGGTCATAGCTGGAAACTTGCAATGCCAGCCTTGTCTACAAACTCTCACAGAAACTTTTTTCGGTGCTCGTTATTCATGTTAGAATGCTCTCAGCGAGCTTACCGTAAACCAAATCACGGTGCAGGGATATCGTCGCCATCTCAACATGGAAAATCTTCATCCATTCTTGAAGCGTTTTGTCCCGAGGGTACTTAATTTTCCCCCATTGCACCACATTTTATGGCATGGTATTAATGGCTCACCGCCCTTCCATGATCCCATTTCTCTAGGAATGACAAAGATTATTATTATTTAAAAAGAAAAAAAAATAAGGACAATTTTCAGAATATTTTCAACCGCAAGAAATGCGTTAATTGTTATTTTTACCAAATTTTACTTGAACTTTGAGTCTTGGGGGTGCAATGCTGGTCTAGGCAAATAAGGTGTATTGACAGTTTGAAGATGTTTCAATGGTTTCTTCATAGTGCCACGCGCTTTTATCGTTGTAGATGTTAGTAGTGGTTCAGAACACAGGGGCTCGTCACAAAATACGAATAGGCCAGCAGGACGAAAAAAAAAAACAACCAAAAAAAAAACCACAACACAACACAAAAACAAGGGGGAAGACACGGGTCAGGCAGCCAGTTGTATGCTGCCGCGTTATAGCAGCAATAGCGGTAAGCATCCACACCCGATTACACTCATTATGGGTTTTATTGCAGCTATACACTTCAATCTTTCAAATGACACCAAAGTGATCAACCTCCGATCACTTTGTCTTCAATAAAAACGCCACGAAACATCGCTTCCAACTGTTTTTTTTCCCAGAACCCGATCTCCTATGACCAGCAAAATCGTCCTGTCCGATAATACAATCTACGATTTTTCGGAAGGTTTACACTCCAATCGCAATGTTTCTTACATCTATGGATTGCCGAAAGTCTAAATTTTTTACTGCACCATCCGTTTGTTTTACACGCACTTGAATTATCGCGCAACAACGAAATACTTGAAACATTACTATATCGCGCGCGTGACAAAACGTGGGCCGCCATACTTATTTGACCGCGCGCGTCATTTTTCCATAGACGTAAGAAACATCGCGATCGGAGTCTAAACTCAACAAAAAATCGTAGATTGTGTTATGGGAGACGGCAATTTTGCGGTTACAGGAGAGCCGGTTCTGGGGGAAAATCAGTTGGAAGCGATGTTTCGTGGCGTTTTATTGAAGACAAAGTGGTCGAGGGTTGATCATTTTTGGTGTCATATGCAAGATTGAAGTGGTAGCTACAATAAAACCAATAATGAGGGTAATCGGGTGTGGCTGCTTACCGTTATTGCTGCTAGAACGTGGCAGTGTACAACTGGCAGCCTGATCCGTGTTTTCCCCCTTGTTCTTGTGTTGTGTTGTTGTGGTTTTTTGTGTGTGTTTTGTCCTGCCAGCCGACTCGTATTTTGTGACGAGCCCCTGTGGTTCAGAAGGACTGTTCTAGAAGTTGGCTGGTCTAGACTGCACTATGGTTGATGAGTGGTTGCTAGTTAGGGTCTAGCTCCCAGGCGAGGAGCAGCTGGAGGTAAGCCCCTTTCATATCTAGGGCTGATTATAACATCAATTCGTAGATGGAGCCATAGTATGTCCCATGAGCCTCCAGTGCCATCAGCGCCCTCCTGTGGTGATGACCTCACCAGCAGTACCAAACAACGGTTACATTTTATGCTAATATTCACAATTTAAAGCAAGATACATGATATCAAGATATATTCTAAGCTTTATATAATACTACCTTCAGCAACATTCAAGAGTACCAAGCTCCAAGGCCAATGGTACCAGGTGTGCCACTTCTTTGGGCTTTAGGTTAGGTTCAGCTGCAATATGCAAGCAGAGAGAATCTTTCGTTGCAGGACCCCGAGAGTGTTTTTCATTCACGGAGGAGGCGGGGGG
>JAHWFP010160246.1:25003-40807 GCA_023313725.1 Lithobius niger | reverse complement strand
CTCCTTCCCTCCTCGAACCAGGAGCTCCAGGAGCACCCTCTATGGACAAAGAAAACCCCCTCCCTTCTTCCTCTGTACCCTATTCCTGCCAATCCACTGC
Source organism: Lithobius niger (assembly GCA_023313725.1). NCBI lineage: Eukaryota > Metazoa > Arthropoda > Chilopoda > Lithobiomorpha > Lithobiidae > Lithobius > Lithobius niger. Next base: position 40,707 of record JAHWFP010160246.1, on the reverse strand, counting down.
TAAACAATGCAGCCTGGTGGTTCCTCTTCATTTCTCAGATGAGTTTCAGTAGCTGCCACCACATCAAATCTCCCCTGTTGCTTATCCCCCACACATTAATAAAAACCCCTTGCCAGCTTGCCCGATCTCGCCATTCCTTTCCACCTCACCCCGAACTCCGTCCTCCCCATTATTTCTCCCTTCCAAGTAATCCTCACCACCGACCTCTACTTCCCCTTCCCTACACTTCCCTTCCCGAAAGTTTCTTACAACCATCACAATCAGTCTTGCCACTCTACCTGCTGCTTCAGGATAGAAGTGTACTCTATCTGCAGTCCAACCATCCCTTGTCTAAATCCCCATTGTCCTTTAATCAATCCATAGGGAAGCCGTTTCTTCTGGCACCGTGGTCGTCCAACGGAAGTGACATAGGAAAAGAAACAAAACGCGCGGGTAGTGGTACGTGTCTGAGGCTGACAGTCGTAGCACTTGTACCCCTCCGTCAACGCAACGTAAGATCCGACTTTACTAAACCTTTTAATTTGGATAAAACAAACCTTAATTTGTGTGCCTGTTTTTCAAACAGGATTCGTGATTCGTTCCCTATTCCTTGTAGTAAACTACTAACTTGAACCTTTAGCGGTTTGTTTTACTCCACAGTAAAAACGAGCGAAGCTGTGTCCTTGGTAGCATCTTTGGGTGGAGCAAATACCTCACTTCGTTACATGGTAGCATCTTGGAGGAATAACTAACACTTCGTTGGGAGCGTGATGTTGACGAGTAATCTTAACATCCTAAAGAAAGTGTCTGGTCGTGAACCATTCCACTAACTGCTGAATGTAGTTTGTCGAAAGTGAAACTTGGATCTCGATATCATGGCAAAACATAAACACCACCATAAAACACACAAACATCACGATGAAAAGAATAGCTCACGGTCAAAATATTCACGGTTACTGGAACGAAAGAATGTTGAAGGACTCTCTTCAACAAGTTGTTATTCTCCTAACATTGTACATTATCCACATAGACGTGATCGTAGTAGTGGAACCCAGTCAGCCTGCAGCAGTAGTCAAGCAACCTCCAAAGAACTGCTTGATAACACCTTGCGCAGCAATTGCTGTAAACAATGGAAGAATTATTGGTGGTGTAGCCCAACCAGCGGTGGATAATGTGCCGGTTTATCTTTAGTGATGGCCGGTGATGGCCGATGATGGCCCTCGTCTTTAGTGTAGGATGTAGAAAGAGGCCACAAATAACCAGACATAGACTAAATGCTGGAGCAATCGAAAACCTATGAAAGTAAATATGATACGAAGATTAGGCCTACTTGAAAACAAGTGACTACAGCGACTGCCTAGTCGCACCGGTCTTCTGTACAGTTCCTCCACTTCCTATTTTGAGGTGCACACCTCTATCATGCACTACAACAGCTATCTCTTTTATGCTAATCTAAAAGCAGTGGCCATCACAATTGCCAGTTAAAAATGTCTTCTTTTAGGCCTGTTTTACATTTTAGGCGTGAATTGTCAGCTTTTAGGCCTAATTTTAACCAGCAGTTTTAATTTCGTGAATAGCAGCTAACAGAGATATGGATTGTATAGTAAGCCTATTCATTTTTGCAACACGGTGCGCCTTCAGGCACACAGTTACAGTGTTACAACGTAACGCGCAACGTAGCCTATATAGATCAGTGGTAGCAAAAGTTAATAAAACCAGACATTAACTACTACTACTACTTTTGGTGGTAGTAGGGAAGTGACGAGAGAGACGCTGTTGATGAAGCCAACAGCGACTCGTAGCTAGGACGATATATGGCAAACTACGTTTACCGGACTAGCAGATTCACGGCTTACGGCGCAGCCAGCATCGATACCTCCGGTTTGAGATTATGGGATAGCAGCCGCCATAACGATTAGCATGGGGTGCACAATGTTCGAGAAGAACAAGTCCGACGAGTAGGGAAAAATACGCATGGCTACAGTTACATTGTGGTACTCTTTGCAAATTTATCCTAGCATAGGAAAAAAGTTGCACTAATTTTCCAATAGCTATTCGATTTTAGAAATTGATTTTTACATCATTTTTAAGATACAGTGTTTTCACATTTTTGGTTACCTGCTTAATACGTATTTACCTGAATCGCGCAATTACGACAGAATGATGAATTATGGGATGTGTATTCTAGAACGATATATGAGAGAGAGAGAGAGAGAGAGAGAGGGAGAGAGGGGCAATATGGTAATCATACAATATATTTATTTATTTATTTTAATTACAAAATTATTGTAACCCCTCACAAAGAGCATGACAGCAATTTCAAATTAAAACAACAATTTCACGAATCTCATTCAGGCGAGAGCAGAGGCGATACAGGCGCGAAAGTTGTACATTAAGAGGCGTCGCCATATTCTTCTTGCCTGAATGAGATTCGCAAAATTATTGTTTTAATCTGAAATTGCTGTTATGCTTTTTATAGGGGGTTACAATAATGTTGTAAATAAAATAAATAAATAAATATATTGTAGGATTAGCCATTGGCGAATCTCATCAGATCTCATTCAGACGAGAACCGGAAGTTGGCGTTGTTGACGTTGGTTGACGTCGGCCAAGCGTTGGATGAAAGGCAGATTGCGAAGGTTTGTAATGCGTTGTTTCTAGTACAGTTGCCACCCCCTGCACGTAGCAACTTGACGTTGCCATAATAACATGATTTTGGGCCTAATTTTCATTTTTTAGGCCTAATTTAAAAAATGCAGTTTTAATTTCGTAAGTAGAAGATAGGCCTAATGGAGAATTTGGTTCGACGGTATGCCTATTCATTCATGCAACAATGCGACCAGACTATTTAAACCACTAAAATCCATTTGTTTTCATTGAGGATTTTAATTTAGGATTTTAATTCGACGATCAAATATTATTATTTAATTTAGTTACGTCGAAAAAGTTTATTAGCTATGAGGAAGTAACGATGTTTTAATTTACCATGTTATTTAACTAACTTCTCACACTGAATCTAACGTTGTAAACAATGGTCGTCAATATCTGGTACCGTTGTGAAGTTGAAGAAAACAACGGACGGATGAACGGACAAAGTCGTTGCAATAGTCTTCTCAGCCGGTACGGCTGTACAGAAGACTAAAAAGCTAAAATAAGAAAAAGGCCAGCAAAGAGCAGTTGTTCGTCACACCAAAGAGGAAAAGAGCCCAAACTTAGCCGAGTGAGTATTGCACTCAAAGTTTTTGGGAACACTAACAAATATGATAAAGTCATAAAAATAAATACTAAATATAAATTTGAATATATTTATCATTTTCTAATAATTTATCATTTTATTCTTATCTAGACACACGCTAGTGTGTCGCGCCAAGTTAGGCAACGCATAGCACATCAATGCCATTGTCGAGTAGCCATGCAATAGCGCAAGTGTCTTACACCCTGAAGCATAGTGAGGCACATTCCAGGTACTTGGGAGGGAAATAATAACGCGGTACAAAAGCGTAAATTGTGGTAAAATGGAGAGCAATGATCCACCTGACAAAAATTAACTAACTCGTATAGGAATGTCCGCTAAGCTGCCTTCAATACAAAATCTGACCTTCCATAACGTTGCAAATATGTTACTATCTAGGTACTAGCTGCTAGCTGCTCCTAGTCTGCTCATCCCCATGTTAATTCCCATAGGGTGACTATTCACTGATACCGAGATGGCGGAAAGACTTCCAGCTATGAAATTGGACGAATGGCTGCAGGCCTTTCATGGTTTGCAGCCTGGGGGTGTAGCGGGAATGGCATGGGAGTCTGTGTAAGTATGAAAAGTATTGTTATAACCATTGTGAGTATTGTCGGTATCGTCTCTGATTAGGCCAAAGTTCAGGCAATGACAACGTCTTTACCGAAAGTAGCAACGTTCTAGTTTTCATTATATGTAACATTCGAACTACTGGTCGGTGCGATTAACTTGGCGAATGTTTTGGTGTGTTGATATCACTCCTTTGAAGGGTCAAACCTTTCGGAACTTGGCACCAATTTTGGTTTTTGATATCATAAAATATATTCTGCAGAGTAGAAATAAAAGTCAGTAACTCATCTTGTTTTAGATAGGTTTTAAAGTAGCTACGTAAGGTTTGGTTCATAAATCCCATCATACAACAAATTTAAAGTCTGAACATTTACGGCGCATGTTTTACATAACATTACGAAAATGGAGAAACCGTAATAAAAACAAGTAATTGCTGCTAGTAAAGGGAATATGAAGCCTTAATGGATTATCTGCCTTGAATTCTCTTTAACCATCAAGGTATAAATTCTTCCAACATGAGTATCGAAATACGTTCGCTATCTGATCTCGCTATGCAGTCTGCCGTTGTTTACTCCGTGTTCTTCCTGCTTGGATGGGCTAGCTTGGGAAATGGTGAAGAAAAACCAACATTTGTAAGTATTTTTCATTTAAAAAACGTGAAATTTATTTTATGCATGCGTGTCTGTAATGAAAAGAATCAGTTGTAGTAACACGTTATACTTACATTCAGCGACATCGATAACTTGGTCAAAATAAGACAACCTCATTCAAGGCGGGGTAGCAAGAATGGGATTCACCACTTGGGAAATTTTTGAGGTCTCGTCGCGTTTGTGCTTGAAAATGTTTTTCAAAGTCGTGATACCCGAATCAGGCTATGTCAATAAAAAGAAAATTACCATCTTGTATAGTTTTGGCTTTCTGCTGTTCCTGCGAAAGACCAAATCGAGAAAACAAACGAAGTTCTCGCGTAAACGAGACACAGAACAGGAGAAACAAAAACCGTTGTAGTCTATTTTCTGTTCACGGTTCCTATTTTGTGAAAAATGCTATTTTCATTAAAACAAGTTACCCGCTAGCTATCGCCGCCAAGTTCTGTTTTGTTGTTGTTGATGTTTCATTGTTGCTGTATGATTGAAGTCTTCTCTCCAGCAAAACTAAAACTATTAATTTCTCCGTTTCTATTCAATATATTTCGACCAAACTTGGCCAGATAGTAGATAGCAACTTTTCCAAACTTTACACCAACTTTTATGTAATTCCGTGCAAGAGTAAACGTAGGGAGCCACACGTAAATTTGAAAACTGTACACTTGTTCTTGTTCTTGGCTGACACTGTTTCAGAAAAAAAACTACTGCACCTACCTGAAATCTGAAACATGATCTGAGCCAGAAATTTCCCTGGGCTTCAAGTTTACAGGGACCACTTTTTCAATTGGTGCATTCATTCAGGAGTTACGGGACCCTAATCGATCATTATGATTGTTTTACATGGTTTTAACCATTGTATTTAGGGAACGATGCCACTCAGCAAACTCCAGATCCATTCTTCGGGCATGCAACAATCGACTGCATGCATAAACCTTTATAACGCGACACCATAGCCGTAAAAAAGGTACACGGATTACAAACAAAAACGTCAAGTGTGCCGTAACATTTTTACTTGTTAAAATGTACACGGATAAAAATTGGTGATTTTTAACTGAAATAATCAAATGTACAGTTCAGAAAATTGCATCTGTTTAAGTGCTGTTGTACTTTACCAATCATATACGTTACGTAAAGCCCAACAGCACTTAAACAGATGCATTTTTCTGAACTGTACATTTGTTTATTTCAATTAAAAATCACCAATTTTTATCCGTGTACATTTTAACAAGTAAAATGAAACTTCAATCATATAACCCCCTTTTTTACGGCACACTTGACGTTTTTGTTTGTAATTGTAGTTGGTGCATGAAGGCGGCAAGCGTAAGCATGAGTCTTTAGCTGGAGAAAATTTTTTATAGACTACAACGAGCGGTTGGATAAATTACTCGTATGCCAAAAAAAACAAAAAACGGTTGTATTGCTGTGGGACAATCCGGCTTTGAGTCCTCATAATGAAGGGCAAAGTTTTTGGTTTGTCGGACGACTCTTTCTAGGAAAAAAATGTTACCAAAAATCGTTGTTTTCGTGCTACTGACTGGCTATTTATAACTTGGTCAGTTGGCTGCTGGATGATCGGAAATCATGTTAATTTCCGTAAACTTTACTATTCGATTTGAACACCTCAGAAGACGTTACGAAGTGAAAGGTGATGTGTGCGTTAGGAGGCATGTACCTTTGGGAATGGAGCGTCCTTAGGTTAGTGAGCTAACTGACCCTAGGAGGACTGCGGAAGTATTTTAACTGTAAAGTATTATAACCCTTAAGTATTGTAGGTAACAAAAAGATTTCGTTAACGACAATTATTAGCTTCATTTAAAATAGTCTCGACATCGTGTTGCATGGATGAATTAGTCTACTCTCGAACCAAATTCTACGTTAGCTGCTACTTACAAAATTAAAACGGTAGGTAAAATTAGGCGTTATTATTGATAATATTCCTAAAATCTAAAACTAGGTCCAAAATCTAACACATTTTTAAGCGCCAATTGTGATGGTTACTACTTTTAGCTTAAACAGGGTTGTCCACAAAAAACTAACGACCCAAAATTTTCTAAGTCCAACGTTTTTAGTTAGCACCCCTCAGAATAAAAAGAGGACAGAAATCTTCCCGTTTAGATTTGATTTCTGTCCACTCCTGGTTCTGAGGGGTGCTAGCTAGAAAAGTTGGGCATAGAAAATTTTGGGTCGTCAGTTTTTTGTGGACCACCCTTCATAATCGAGAGCGCTGTTGCAGTGAGTGACAGAGATGAACGCCACAGCATTTTCGAAAATAGAGGAAGTGTACAGAAGGCTGGTTGCGACCAGGTAGTCGCTGCAGCCGCTTGTTACTAAATGCTTGTAAATGCTCGTTAAGAGTGTCGGAGCTATAGCCTATTTTACTGTTTTAAAGTGTTGCACGCTTATCCTTGTTTTTCAACATTTATTTTCTCGTTTACTTTTCAGCTCACGAACTGCTTTAAGGAAGAGGTAAGTTGAGTGTTATTATTATTTTATAAATAAGTTCAGACCACTAATTTATAATTAAAGAGAGCCCACTCAGGGTTATTATTATAATCATCATTTAATTCTAAAGAGTCATTATACTGTGTAGTCCTGTTTACCACAATGACAGTCTCTCGTGATCAAGTCAGGGGGACTGTAGTGCTACGATTACTGCGGTTGCACTACAACAGTAGGAGTTACTATCAGTTACTATCAGATGAGTTACTATCAGGAATGGGAGCAGGCAACATGCAAAACAACTAACACAGGTATCGACGTTACAGGCGTAGTAGGTTTGCATGGAGGTTCTGTATTCTGAATTTCTATTACAGCAGCCTCCATAATACAGAACCTCCAGGTAAACCCACTACGCCTGTAACGACGATATCTGCGTTATTTGTGTTGCACATAGTCTGCTCCCATCCCCAAGAATGAAATATGTGTCTTTCACTTATTTATGAATTCCTTGATGATTCAAGGAGTACTGCACACTGTACCACGTCATTGTTAATTCATTTCCGTTTTCGAAACTTTTGATGCTGAATATCTTTGCCCTTTTTTTAATGTTATTTTTACATCAAATTGTGTATCTAGGCTGTATTGGACTTAGTCAACGAGCATACCAAAATTCATTAAAATTTATCGGATCAGATCGAAAATCTCGACCTACGCTGGAATTGCAATACTAGAGTCTGTGTGGATGCTTCATCTTCTTCTTGTTCAGACATATTTATGTAAAGCTCTCTACAGTCCACGCTATTTGTTCTATAAAGCAGGATTTACGTGTCATAGTTGATAAAACGTAATGAAAATTAGTCGACATTGACAATGGCGAACTGCAAAAACAATTAAACAATAAGTGAAATATGGCCGAAACAATATTTTCCGGCTAAGTATTTTCTGCCATTTGAAGTTGTGGTGTCAGACTCTAAGCTGATTCATCCCACTCCATCTGGGTTCTTCACCTTCTTCTTGTTCAGACATATTTATGTAACGTTCTCTACAGTCCACGATATTTGCTCTATAAAGCAGAGCTCAGCCCATTTTATAGATATCGCTGTGCGATTGTGGCTTTTGTAAAGATAATCGAAATGGGTCAAGTAGTTTACGGGATACAGAGTTCCAAACGACCAGATTTGTTGCGGCGAATTGCTTTAAGCATTGTTGATACGCAACAAAACCCCTCAGCAATCTTCACCTGTCTAAAATGTATAAAATGCTGGCGTGTCAACCATTCTTGTGCTCTCTCAAGCAACGTCACTAGGAAATACCAAGAGCCCATGTGTGCATAGCCATAGGACGTTTCCATGCTTATAGCATCATATTCCATCTTTTGTCGCAAGGATGTCTGGAAGAAAATCCGTGAGTTTCGGTTCAAGCTCTAGGCCAGTTGATTCAATATCGCCAGAATCTTATTTTACCATGGCAATGCTATAAAGCGTCAACTTTCAGACATGCGTGTCAACTGGTGTTGAGCCAAAAGGTAAAACACGCAGTTGCTACCCCAGTCGGCTTTGGCTTGAACAAGCCTTCTCCTTCCCAGCTTCAAGATCGTTCAACGGTTGTCACGTGCCTAGACTAATCGCAGTGCGAATGATATTTTTTGCGCCTATTTATTAGGTTACACCATACAACGTATTTTTTATGTGGGACATCCCAGAAAATAGTTACGACCAGTAGTTCCAAAATTGGCCGCATTGTGTCGCGACCCAGGACGAGAGATGGAACGTGCAGTAATATTATCGTACTCCCTCGAGTCACTCCCTCGAGTCACTCCCTCGTACTCCCTCGAGTCCTATGGGCTCTCCTTTATGCCGCTTCTGGGAACACCAATTATGAATAATAAGCAAAAACCCGTATATTCAGAAAAGCTACACAATCACAGCAAACGGGCCGACCAACAGAAGAAGAGCGCTGAATGAGTTGTTACGAGTGAAATTCAGGGATCGTCTGCATCCTGAATGATGCACCCACATATGGGATGTCAAAATCACACTAATTAGCAATCAAAAACGGGTTTATTTTATATGTACGGTTTAAACTGACATAAAACCAGTGAAGGAAAACAAGCTTTTCCAGCAGTTTTGATACCATATCGTTATTGTATGTTTAGTACACGTTAAACCTCACTGCTCCATTTAAAACATCAGACAAAATGGACATGTCAAAAACCAGCAATCATTATAAAAAGGGAACGATGTGGTCGTTTATTGTGTTAAAACATGTTTAGGTGTTTGAGTTGAATGATGACCAAATATTTGAATACAACTGCCAAAATATTCGATGTATCAATAAAGACGCAATAATTGTGAGGGGAGCGAGCGGATCACATTGTATACCGTAAGTTTCACTATCACTATACACTCAAAATTCACCCTGACCAAAAAATAAATTGTTGCTGCTGCTGTATTTTTGTGTCCGAAACGACTTGTATTTTACGAATTAGTTTTTACCACCAAACTTGACATATCGCTTGGAAATGTCCACAGAATCGTCCGATCATACTTCACATTTCAATTAAATCTTTGCGTACGGCAGGACACCTGGAAAACGCTATGTTGGTTAGACAGAAAATTGTATTTCCTTTAATGAGGAAAGGTCCTTTAACTTCGAAAGACGACATAACTTTTTTCATGGCGTCATTAGCGTCACAAACCCTTCCTTGTGAGCGTTATGCCGTTTTTTGAGAATATAGACCGTTTTATAGAGCGCTGCAACTTGTAACTGCACACATGTAAAAAAAAAATTTAAATTAAAAACAGGTCCCTAGTTATTAACATGAAACAAAACTGTAAGATTTCCGTTATACCAAAACTCCTCTCAATTTAAAAACACAATTCAATCATTATTAGGCTTATAATTCACTCATCAACATGAGGTTCATTTCGTGAAGCTCACAAAACGGCAAGACAGAGTGGTGTTGGAATTCGATGTCGACATTTTGGGATAAAAGGTAGGCTGAGTAGCATGGAGGTCTATTCGAATTTGTGCGTTTTTCGAAGCAATTACCGGGGATTGAAACAGAGTGGTGTTGGAAATTAAAGTAACCATTTTCGGATAAATTAATATAAAATATCTTTTACTCTAATATTTTATGCTAATATTTTACTCGAGAGTGCAAGCGCAGAATTTTATCTTAATGCTTATTTCGTGAAGCACTTGGCAAGATGAACTATTCACGGTGGAATCGTGTTGTATAATAAAGTCACCATAATGGGGGGAAAATTTATCTTAGTAGTGTAGAGGTCTACACGGATTCATGCGTTTTTCAAAACAGTTGCAGGGGATGGGTCGTGCAGAACGCTACTGTCGACCGCCAATCCGGATTATACAATCCTGAAGTACTCGAGTATACATATAGAACGACAGCAATAGCGAGAAAGAACAAATTGTAGCGTTTCTCATTGCTAGACTTCGCAAGGTAATAACGTTATCAACATGAATAAGCCATAATGTCTCATGAACGTTTCCCGTTTTTCCTTGCGAACCCAGCTCTTTTTGGATTTAGGTGTCATAGTGGATAAAACGTAATGTAAATTAGTCGATATTGACAATGGCGAACTGCAAAAACAATTTTAAAAAGTGAAATATGGCCGAAACAATATTTTCCAGCTTAGTATTTCTGCCAAGAAGTTGTGGTGTCAGACTCTAAGCTGATCCATCCCACTCTAACTAATACTTCGAATACGAAGTAAGAGCAAGAGGAACAATGAAGGAAAGGGTGCAATTTCTCTAACTGTGAAAGGGAATTCAAAGTGTCATAGTCTGACGTCATTTTGAAAAAATGGCGTCTTTTCACTAACACATTAGTACTACTTCCGGTTGTGTTTGGTATCATTGGAAAGGAAATTTTTAAGAGGAACAATAAAGTTAGGGATATAATTTTGCTAATTGTGAAATGGAATTCAGTATTTCAAAAAATAACAGTGAAAGTGTCGAATTCGGGCGTTACTTTATAAAAATGGCGGCTTTCCACCAACAACAGTCTGGTAGACTTTCGATATGACAGTTTTCAAGAGCGTATGCCACTGGTTTCACCTTTGTCCTAACTAGGGCAGCTCACAGTACATTGCCGGTTTTATAGAGCATTGTTATTTCACATTTGCATTAAAATGCTGTGATTTCCCATTAGCAGTTGCCCAAGCTTTCATTAGATTTAGTTAGATCAGGATTAAGAGGCCTAGATCCCGTTTGCATGAATATATTGTGACGTCATCAGTACTGTGTCTCTTTGTTGAAAACACAGTTCAAATCATTAGTTATGTTTATCTTTTCATGTTGGTACACGTAACCTTTATCATAGTTTTCACTTGGAAAATGTAACCTTGCCTTCGGTTGACGAAGTACGAGACCTGGGAGACTCGTACGAGACCTGGGGATCTGGTTTACCAGGAATCTGAAGCCTTCATTACACTGTCTGAAAATTAGTGCTTTAGCCTTTCGTCGCTTAACAATTGTCCACAGATGCTTCACATCTGGCAACACAAATACTAGAATCCAGGCTTTTAAAGTATTTGTTCGACCATTACTCGAGTATGCAACCCTGGTGTGGTCTCCTAGCCTATTAAAGGATATCGACCAAATTAAGTTGGTACAGCGCTGCTTTACTAACAGCCTACCAGGCTTGCGCTACATCGATCATTTAGAACGCCTCCAAAGGACTGGCCTCGAATTACTCGAGTTGCGGAGAATTAAGTTTGATCTTATCCTAACGTACAAAATCCTGCGCGGTCTCATCTCTGTTGATCTCCCTTTCTTCGAAAAAGCTCCAAACGGTCAAAGGACACCCCTGGAAGTTGTCTGTGCAGGGCTCGCACCTTAACTGTCACCGAGATTGTTTCTCGGTCCGTGTCGTCCCAATTTGGAATGCCCTTGGTGCTGCGACGGTTAATATGAACACATTAACTGGCTTTCGTAGAATGCTAAACAATGAACCACTGCATTCCTACCTCAAACGACCATCTTGACTTTATTTTTGGCCCGAAAAACAGTCCTGTTTCCCACCCTCTTGTTGGTCCAGTGTTGTGGTTCAACACCCTTCCGGTACCTACCGCGTTAATTGTGTTGAACATTATTTATTATTATTATTATTATTATTATTATTATTATTATTATTAAAAATCTATAATATAGGTATTAGAGGGAAAATGTTTAATATTTTGAACAGCTATTTAACGGGAAGGAGATATAGTGTTAAAATTGGAAATGACACGAGCTGCTGGCAAAATATTACTTACGGTGTCCCACAGGGTTCTGTGTTGGGTCCTATGCTTTTTTTAATATATATCAATGATATTTCAGACAGCATCCTAAATACAACTTTGACATTATATGCAGACGATGGATTTTTACTCTCTATCAACGTTGATCAAAACACCATGATTAAAAATTTACAAAATGATTTTAATAAATTGGTGTTATATTTCAGAGAAAATGACTTAATTCTAAATAGCGAAAAGACATGCTATTTGCCAATAACCACATCACATATGTACATGAAAAATGATACAATAAAATTTTGCAAGGATAACTGTCTAGAGAATAAAAAAAACATGCAAATGTAAAAATCTTACAAAGGTTAAAAATATCAGGTACCTTGGACTAGAAGTAGATAATAATTGGAAATTTTATCAACACATACAAAACCTTATGATCATGATTAGGAAAACTATTCCGACGCTTTATAAAGTAAAGGGGCTGTTAGATATTAAAAATAAAAAAAGTATTTTTGAAGCACTGATAATGTCTAAAATTAAATATGGACTGATTATTTATGGCACTACAACTAACAGTTATATGATTCAGTTACAATCATTAGTGAATAAAGCAATAAAAGTTTTATTTAAAAATGAAAAATTAAAAAATGCCAAAGAAATATATAGCTACTATAATATGTTAAATATTGATAAAACATTAAAATGGATATACATAACAAAATATTATCATTGTGAAGAATTTAAAATTAAACTTAAAAGAAGTGTGAGAAATGATAATAATTGGTTGGAATTACCACGTTGGAGAAATAACTATGGAAAGAGGGGACTAAATTATGTTTTACCAAATATATTGAATGATTTACCGGCTGGCTTAAGAAATTTAACTAACAAAAAGGAAGTAAAGAAAAAGGTTAAGGAGTGGTTAATTAAAGTTGACTAAATTTGCTTATCATGAAAATGAAAGTAGAATACTAAACATTGATGCGAGCTAAAAAAATTTCTACTAATCTTTATTTTATTGTACTATTTGTATTATTCTTATTTACACTATATGAAATTATATTAATTGTAAGAAAAAAAATTAATTTATTGTATTATGTTGCCATTGTATTATGTTAACATTGCTTTGCACATACAAATTCGTATGAATTTCGTGCCTGTACGGAACATCTTGTACTTGAATAAAGCAGATTATTATTATTATTATTATTATTATTATTATTATTATTATTATTATTATTATACAGACAATTCCGTCATTCATTATACAGCCAATTCCGTTTGACAGCGACACAAACAATGAAATGAAATACAATGAAATTTATGCAATGATTGAGAATGTAATTTTAAAAATATATCGAAATAATAGATACACTGTGAAAGAAACAACAAAAAACAAAAACACAATTTTCAGAAATGAATGGATGAATACTGAACTTATTACATCAATAAATGAAAAAAATTGTTTGTGGAACCAAATTAAAAATGAAAAAAATAAAAACAATCAAGATTTTCTGAAAAACTTTGAAAAATACAAGAAACTTAAAAAAGATGTTCAGAACAAAATAAAAAGAGCAAAAGAAAATCATTATGGAACTTATTTTGAGAAGAATAAAAATGATGGAAAGAAGGTTTGGAGCAAAATAAATCAGTTAATTGGAAACAATGCTAAAACACTTTAAGGAAAGAACCAACATCATTTGCGAAAAATTTTCAGAACATTTTGAAAAACAAGTACCCCAAATAAAAACAAAATTAAAAATAAAAAGGCGCAAGCATGAACATAAACTGAAAACTGTAAGAAATAACTTACAGAATGGAAGAAAAATTAAACACACAATGGGGGTCATCGAAGCAAACAAAAATGACATACTCAAAATTATAAATCAGATTAAAGTAAAAAAATCATGTGGCCATGATGGATTCATGATGGAACACTTTGCAGAAACAAAAGATAAAACAAGTGAATTCATGACAACTCTAATAAATAGTATAATTAAAACTGAAATTTGGCCAAATAATCTAAAAAGACAAGTTATTCGGCCAATATATAAGAAGGGGAATGTACAAGATCTCAACAATTATAGACCAATATCATTACTACCCGTATTAAATAAAATAATAGAAAAATTCTTTGCAACAAAAATTGAAGAATTTTTGGAGAAGTACAAGGTATTAAACGAAAATCAATTTGGATATCGAAAAGGAATTGGTACTAATGACGCGTTAGAAAATATAAACAATAACGTCTGCAGAGCATTAAATGAAGGAAAATCGGTTGGTACAATTCTAATAGATTTAACTAAAGCCTTTGATACTCTTACAAAAGCTATATTACTAGAAAAAATTTATAAAAATGGACTTAGAGGAAAAATGCATAACATTATTAACAGTTATTTAACAGATAGATACTCATGTGTCAGAATTGGTAATAACCAAAGTCAATGGACAAAAATTGAATACGGTGTACCACAAGGTTCTGTATTGGGGCCCCTACTATTTTTAATTTATATAAATGATATTACTGATTTAAAATGGAAAACATATATGACCTTATTTGCTGATGACATATTTATGTTGTCTATACACAACAATAACAGAAAGATGATGGAAAATTTGCAGGATGATTTTGACAATCTACAAGTTTATCTTAATGAAAACGATTTAATCCTAAATTATGAAAAAAAACATGCTTTCTACCAATAGTAACATCACACATGCAAGAAGCCATAGGAACAATAAGAACATGTGATAGAAAATGTAACTGTAACTGTGATTGTGCTAAGATAAAAAAAGTAAATAATACAAGATATTTGGGAATTGAGCTTGATAAAAACTGGAAATTTTACAAACATATTGATATACTTACACAAAAACTAAGGAGAATGATCCCAACATTATATAACTTAAAGAATATACTGAGTACAAAAAATAAGATGATGATTTTTCATGCATTGATAATGTCAAACATAAATTATGGGCTTAATGTGTATGGATCCACATCAAAAAGCAACATGGCACAAATACAAAAATTAACTAACAAAGCAATGAAAGTACTTTTCAGAAACAATGAAATGCAACAGACTGATGAGTTATATAAAAAATTTGAAATAATGAAAATTGACACATCATTAAAATGGAACATTATAAAAAAGAACTATTACAAGGATGAATACAAAACTATGGTAAACAGAAATATGAGAAATAATAATACCTGGCTACAAAAACCAATATGGAGAAATTCATATGGAAAAAGGACTACGAAATATCTGGTACCTTTATACTTCAATTTGATTCCTCAAGAACTGCGAAAAATACTAAACAACAGTGAAATGCAGCGTAAAATCAAAAAGTGGTTAATACAATCACAATAAGCAGCCTTTAGGTAACAAATGATACATGAATAGGACACATATAAGATATTAAATGGATTAAATTAACTTAAATTAACTCTAAATGAAAATTTTAAATTGTTAAAATAGTGTATGTGAAATGTGTTTTTTGTAAATAAGTTATGAAATGTGGAAAGTTTTATGTAAATAAAATGTATATCTTGTAAACTGCTTGCACACACAAGTC